>CM035818.1:3066471-3136471 GCA_020458035.1 Magallana ariakensis | reverse complement strand
GTCTTATAAGAAGTTTTGAACGAGCTACCGAACTAACTGGAATATCTGTCAATTCAGGAATAAAATGAAATGAAACTAATTTGTCACCTCACTTGTTTAGTCATTCATAAATAGTTCTGGTAGTAGTTTTTTCTGCTCTTTCCGCGAATTACGAGCTAAAGACCAAATTTACGGCGTTTGGCAGTAGACCCAAACCCAGGGCCATAAAACTAAGAGAATTGCTCGAAACAGATGCCAGCCTGTCACCCTATCTATTTTAATAAGCTTATGCATTGTGATTTATATGCAGATTATTGAAACAAGACTTGAGTGGAGGAGTTTCCTTGGGCTATTTACCATTTTATTTTGCATAAAAAAGTAAACAAAAAAAAATAAGGCAGGTAAAAAGATAATTTAAAAAAGTCAAAGAAAAAATTAAAAAATAGCCAATTTCTCTCTCTCTTTTGTCAAAAGATTTATCTTCACTGCTTGTTGATGACATTAATGACTTTTCAAATCACCGCGTTTTTATTATTTTAAAATTTTAACGTTAATGTAGTGACTTTTTACATACTTAACTATTTAATTATTTTAGCTTTTACAAGTAAATCACAAGAAAAAGATTCCATTTAAAAGTGTGAATTTAGCCTTCAGCAGTTAAACCGCTATTAAATGCCGATACCTGGTTAGGTTGTAGATCTGACCTGAGATAATCTTGTAAACAAGACAGCCGAAAAAGACCTATCAATAGTCAATCGGTCCACTAATCTGCAAACATGTGTACGGTACATAGATAATAGTGTACTTATTTAGCGATCAATCGAAAAACAACTTGTTTAACTCATCTAATGTTCTTCTAGAATTAATTATTATTAGAGCCTCCAATATTTAGTTTTTGCCATTAGCAATTACATTACAGACATTAGTTTAATAATATATAAAATGTACATGTTAAATTGTACCTCCGTTATATCTTTATGTACATAAAATCAATTTAATCGGCCTTGTTTAGAATGTTTATTAAATCATTATCAAAATTGCAAGTGTTTCGGCAAATCAAAAAGAAAAAAAAATACCCTAAAAAATTGGGATAATTGTCAAGTTCAAAGGTGTCTTTTCGCAAAATTTAAATTTGTGAGAGTCGAAACTTACAAGATGTGTTTTTTAAGAATCTTAATTTTTGTAAAGGACAATAGATTGCCATATTTTCATTTCAAGTGGAATAAAACAAACACTACCATTTGTACTTTAGCAAATATATTCATGTACATTTTACAGTTTTTAAAAATCCTTTTTACTTTAGATAAGTATTTCATGAGAAGAATAAGTAAATCAGCTGGCGCTTGATATGCTAGGAAGCCATCCTTATGAATACTTCGGATGCTCTTTAGATGCAGTCTGTATATCATATATAAATAAAGAACGTTTCCTCCCACTGTAACAATATAGGATTTAGTCACGAAACTTGCGCTCATACATAGAAGAATGATTTTAACAATATCAGGCAACGGAATAAGAACAAAACCCATAAGAACTGGTCACACCATCTTCTTCACGCATTTCCTGAGAGAGAGAGAGAGAGAGAGAGAGAGAGAGAGAGAGAGAGAATATTTTTCAGTATTTTTCAGTTTGAGTTTGAAGAATGTAAATTATATAGTCAATAGTCCCCTTCATTTTCGTTATACACATCGAAAGAAGAAGATAGTAATGATTAAAATAATTCAATTTATACTTTTTTATATGATCTCACAATTTTTTATGAAGTCTACTGTATATATCATTCAAAATAAAGGAATAACAATTCGGCCGACTCGAGAGATAGATGTACAGCTTGACGTGACAATCAGACAGGCATCAGCAGCATGATCCAAAGTCTTGTGAACCCTCAGAAACGAGCTGTGTTACCGGCTACACTCGCTCGGTTCTACAGGGTAAAAAAGACATGGCTTCACAGTATAGATGACCGGCACCGAAACAAGCAGTACAGCAGCAAAACCTTATACAGCAACCCTTTGCAAATTACCAAAAACCAGCAACGTTTAACACAGAAAGGCATCTACTTGCACAATAAACAAGGAAGATATATATATATATATATTTACATTCAGAAGGTAATACAATATACTAATGAAATGAAAGTCAACATGAGGTAAGTTTATCTATGAATCTATGAATCTATGAAACAGCAACCCAGCACAGCAACATAGTTACAAATAATTACAAACAACACATGACAAAACAAGCCATCAGCAACAAAACATTCAAAAGAACAGTTTAAAACGCCACAATACAACAATGCCACATAAGCCAACATATATTAATAATAATAATATATCTAAACGACACAAGACAACAAGTTCATGGCCAGTTAACACCGGGATCGATCTTCAACTAATTCCATCGTATCATCGCCATTAACCTGCCGCCTCTTGATATAGTTTTAATACACCTAGTCCTTTTTAATTAACCATGGGTTTAAAGACATTCACGCGTCCTGAATGACTAAAATAAAGGACCATTTTTTCAAGAACTCGTTATTCCGAAAATTTAACATACCAAAACATTGCGTGAGATATATACATAAAATGAAAGCGACTAACCATTTTATTTTAATAACAGATTTAATGAGAATGATTGATGAATATTTAAAACAGGAATTTTATTTGTAAAATGATTAAACGATATCAATAATATCCGTTGATGTTCACACAAAAGAAACGAAAGAACCGAAGGTTCATTAAAAAAACAGTATTGCAAAATGTAGAATAAACAACAAATAGTCCAAGAAAGATTAACGTAGGCGTTTAGGCATATCGCTTCTTTGTATTTTGCAAAGTATTTAATGCAATCTACGAAAGAGAATTGCAAAACCCGTTTTTGTATCTTTACCAGGAAATGCAATATCACGTGACTTATCTACGTCAAGGGGGTAAGTGTCAACGTCCATACCATGGCAACATGAATATAATAAGCACCTGCAAGTTCACATAGGGAGCATGGCGCACAGTACAGTCATGTTCGGCGCAGAGATTGGTACTTGGGGCTCCAAGGTGTTGGCGGATCAACCTCCGCAGGACACAGGAACCCTGTGTTCCGTGTGTAGTAGGCTTTTGAAAAATAACATAGCTTCAAGGCTTGGTATTTAGTTTCTTCAAATTTTATAAATTATAAAAATTATTTATTTCTATTAAGAAAAATTTTAAAAAGAAGATATTTTAGTATATGGTATAGGTATTGGAAATTTCTATGTTTTGTTATACTTAAAATGACACGAATATTCTTTCATGAACATTTTATGGTAAGCTTTGAACTTAACAGAGGGGTAAGGTGGGTACCTTGTGTGTTTTAGTGAATTCTTTAAATTGCATGACTCTTTTTCTAGTACTTCTGTTTAACGTCCAGAATCATAAGAAAATAAGTGCGTTTTTTAACATTCTGATCAACACAATAATTCTAAAAGAAGACAGGCTATATCTTTTCTTGTTGTATCATCTGTATAAACTATTTATTAAATAGATTAATACCATTAATTTTGATTTAATTTTATTATATGTACATGTATCATATGCATACATATTATATTAATGTTTTTAATATATATTAAAACAGTTTGAAAACAGTTTTTCATATAGATAACACTATAGACGTGACTGTTCACTTAGGACGCGGAAGCAGGTGGGACGAGGAATTTATGAACACGATAGGACTTGTTGTATATGGAGGGACCCCGCTCGCTCCCCCATTGTCAATGACATACCTGAATCTAGGAGACGTCATAAAACATCCAAAGGTAGGACGCATCAGAAGGGACCATCTCCGTGGATGTTTAAATCAGGCGAAAAGAGGGACACCTAAAACTGAGATAAAAATGTCAATGATTACCCAAATCAACAAGTTTACCTTGAATATATATATATATATATATATATATATATATATATATATATATATATATATATATATATATATATATTGGTATAAAGTTTTTTCTTCTCATAAATCTATCAAATCTATATGAGAACACAGTCAGTCTTAGTTCAAAACCATTTCATTTTTATTTCACCCCAACAGATCAAGCAGAGGCCAGCCCCTTAAACATGTATTCAATGTCCTATTGACGCGCATGCTAGAATAGTACTGTTAAATAAGACTGATGATCTAGCGAAAATTATATATTAACTCTCCAAATAGTTTTAGTTTTAGATTAAATGTTTAACATTTTTCTTTAATTAATTTCGTTTTTAAAAGAACAAAAGCTTTTGAACAATCGTTACATAAACCCAACATTTATTGATTAATGACACATCCTTTATGCAACTTGTGTCTCTATATTTGGAATCATGTAATGTCATTTCAATGTAAAACAGCATTAAATGTCTTGTTCCCTGTTTAAGGGCCTTATAGAATATGAGGACCACGCCCAATCGTCCTCCAATGGCCGGCCAGGGCCCGTGGGTCGATAACCGGAGCTGCCCCCTCCCGATAGACCTAATGGCCGGACATCCACGTGTGTGGCACCCACTGGACTCATGTTGGTAATGCATAAGACACACTAGGGTCCATGTTATCTGAAGTCACGATTTTGACCGGTCCCCCGATGTCTCTCTTTTATTTAATACCCCGAGAATTCATAGACAGTACGTACTTGAATGTGTCAAAAACGAAAGTATTTTGGTTTTATGATATTTTATAAAGTGTGTTTTTTTTATTTCGGGTGTTTAAAATATAATTTTTCTATCAGCTTTTAAGATAAATTATTTCATAACAATTATTGTTTAAAAAAAAAACATGTCATACATGTAATAACATTTTATGATTTGTAAGTAATGTATTAATTTATTAATTTCTTTAATGTCATTTATCTATTTTTCTTTCATAATAAGCTCTCAGTTAGATATTTCAATGTGTATATAAATACAAAATTTCCAGAATAATATTGGATTCTAAAACACAGTTTAAAGTAAACAATGAATAATTTGCAATCTAAACTGGTTTTTAGTTTTTAAAACTAAATGACAATTGTTCTTCGGTATTGATGTAACATAATCTATATAAAAAAAAATACTTGGTTATTTAGTCTTTTCGACAAAAATATTTAAATTCTTAAAAATCAAGAAAGTTAACACATTTTAAAATTTCAGGAGAATCCGAGATAAACCGCCGACATTATTTGATGAACATCAGCTTAAGATGTTAACAACCACAGAAAATGGTCTTGTGCGGCTAATCGGACGGCGAGGGCGGCCAATGGCATACGCGTTTGTCCGGGACATTTATTTTGAGTTTTTAGGCGAAATGTTTTCATCTGCCACTCCCCCCAGGAGCGATTTTCAATTTAAGTCGTTATGGCGGTAAAAAAGACGTACAGCCGACTTCTCTTTGAATTAACTGAAAGCAACAAACCTGTGTAAAAATAGATTTTTTCGGAAACACTCTGTGATGTTTTTCCTGAATAGGCGATGATAGTTAATCCGCCATTTTGGAATAAAAAAGTAGTTCCGGCCTTGTAGGCCCATGAGCTATAGCATACGACACACTACCATTACCCAATCCCAAGACTTAGGTCTATCGAAAGAATGGCTTCTGGCATAAACTTCCAATGTTTTGTCAGCACCCTAGGCCTAAAAGGACCAAAACACAAAGTCCATAGAATGCAGATATCTGCATTTTCTGTATATCCAGCGGTTACAAGAGTAAGAATGAACAATTTACGGTCTCCAGACCCCGTTTTATCATGTTTTTTTGGCAGATTTATAATACTACTTTTCATGAAATATTTATGATTTTACAGCAGAAAATATTTATTGATACTTGACCATTTGCTAGGGTTGGGTTTTATTGTAAAGAGCACCAACATGACCGTGCAAGCTCTTCAGTTTTAAATAAGTATAAAAAAAAATTGGAAACTTTTCAGTGTCCAGATTTGGATTAAAAAATGTGCATTTATTACCCAAAGGTAACCTTATCTCTTTTATGTGTAAACATTGTTTTTAACTTCTTAGAGTTATTTTCGTGACTTCCATAAACTTCAGGTAACATCAGACCTTTACCTCTCAATTGACTAAAGGATTTGGGAGTTGGAATAGCTATTAATTTTCACCCTAGCCTTTGTGTGGTCCCCCCAACGGAGATACCCCGCCACAATGGACACTGTATTCGGTTACTTGCTCCATATTTTCTGATAAATATTGCCTTAAACCAACATTTAATCAGCCAGAATTTTCACAGAGAAAATGAGTTTTTAAACGACAGTTTAAAATGAATAATGTTTTTCCCTGCTTAGAATAACCCACTCTGAAATTCTTTTAGAGTATATTCAGAGCAGTGATGATAATTAGCTTTAGATATGGATTTTGACTATACATAGGTGTTCACTTTTTTCTGTCTGAAATTCTAACAAACTTACTGACGAGTTAATGTATAGACATTTATTATTCTACTGTAAATATAAAATTACAGAAAGTGATAAGTTTGTGGGTTTATTACTAAAACCACTGACAGATCATGGATCCTTGTTAACAAGAATGATTCAAACTAATTTTATAAATATTGAGTTGTAAACATTAATGTCTCTAGAAGTAGTGTAACTCTCAATCTTCAAGATATTTACTTTGCAGTATCATTTAATACGACAATAAGATCAACATAAAATGGCATGTTCACTTTCTGTATCACCTCTCATTTCTCGTCAGATTTTAAAAATAAAAACTTCGAATGCTTTTATCTCATTCCTCCCTTCTTTGGAGCCGGGCAAAGATACCATCATTTTTATAAAACTCGTGTCAGTATTTTTATGGTTTTCAGCGACAGGAGAGTTCTAATATTTCCGAAAGCCCCCGATCTCCCAATCTTTTCTTGGCACTTTGATGTTCCTACTATTATTTATGGACTTCAGCAGGTTTTAAGAATGATTACAAGCTATTCTTGAATTTCTCACGCAGGGTTGAAAATCGAGGGTGTATATACAAATGGAATAAGCATATACCCCCAAAAAGTTTTTTTTTTTAAATTTCCATCATCTTATGTTTATTTATTATTGAATAAACGACTTGTTTTAATCTATTGTAACTATTTTGAATTTCTACAATTCTTTTCATTCAGTACGGACTACTTTCAGCTCAGCGCGTAATAACTTATACATAAACATCAGCCGACCAATCAGTAATCAGATAAGTTACACAGAGTGTTGATACTGGCGTTATTTAGGCCAAGATCGAAAGGCGAGTTGTATTTTGAAAATGCTTCATTGATAAAATCTTCATAAAATGTGGTAATTAGGTATAAATGCCAGTATAGATTTCAGAACCTATAAAACGAAATAAAAGAAACTCGGATAACAAATAGCGATAGAATTTGGCTGTAATTAGCTCGTGTTTTCCTACTGTTATTGATTATTTACAAAACATTATTTGACCTTCTTTCCTTGCTTTAATTCATGCAGGTACTTAGTGAGTTAAAAATACAATTCAATACATCATGTAAAAGTGGTTTTTATTCAGTTTTACCCTCGACTTCAAAGTAACAATTCATTTACATACAAAATCGTCCGCAATTTAGTACAGATTTTAAAAAGATTTATTTAACACTGTGTTAAATATTTCATGCTATTTTTAAAAAATACTTTAATACACATTTTTTTTAATATTCATATTTTTGGAGCAAATTTCTAATTCATTTTGCATCTTACTTTACAAAATATTTTATTTCTAAACTATATTTAGTTATACCTTTAATAAAAAAAATTGTATCAAAAACATACATCTATAAAATCTATAAATTGTCCAGTTTTTATTATTTAAACAAAAAAATGGTTAGTTTGAAATACTTTTTTATTTGGTAAATTCTGATTTTCTGGATAAATTTGTTCCTGTGTTCATTTATTTATTTATTTTTATTTATCTAACCCAACTATTTATTCAATAAAATAGATAAATTTATTCAATAAGTGTATATATTTTTTGATTCATATTTTATAATTTATCTAAAATTATATTTTACCATTTGATTCATTTTCAGTTTATCAATTGGTTTGCTATTTTAGCAAGAAAAATATAAAAAAAAAAGAAAAAAGAAAAAATTGCAATCTATAATTTTCATGCATTTATAAAGAAGTTACAGGCTTCAAAAATGAATATATTTAAATTAAGTTTTTTTCCTTCAAAAGTATTTATATTTGTTACGTATAATAAAATTGTAAAATGTAAATATTTTAAATAAATATAAAATATTTATATAATTTTTTTCAAGTAAAAAAAAATAAATTATTTTTCTAATTCCTTAAATAAAAGGAAAAAAGAACAGAATTTTCTATAATTTCCGTTGAGAATATATCACTGAGAGAAGCAGAAATATTTAATAAAGAAAACAAAGAAATGAATCATGATTCGTGATAGCGATTCTCCATTTGAAGTGACTTATTTATTGATCCACTGCCCAGATTTCTCAAGCAGATTGGGCTTCCTTCGTTCCGTGCAGCCACCCCGCCAAACGTATCACTCTACACCTTCCGCAGATCCCAGCCAGCTTTTTTAATTTGTTTGCATAAAGTCAATACTGTTGATGTACATCGGTTCCCCGGCTTCGCCAGAAATTTATTTCTAGGGGTTCTGGTCCGATATTAAATTTTGTCAGATGGAACACAATTTTATTCTGCTTTTATTTCTTTCTCATATTCGTTGCTAAATATATTTACGGATTTTTTTCTCCAGAAAATATTATTCAAAATATTGCTGAACTTTCTAGTCAAATGAATAAAGATTTTCATACTTCAGTAAATTTACTAACGCTTTTAAATTTTGAAAATATATAATATGCACGTACATTTTAAATATATTGCAGTATTTTGAATATTCACTTTTCTTTAAAGAAAATAATATATCTGTATTTTCTACGCAAAAAGGTGGTAAACAAAGTGTCCTGGCAAAGCAAGTATCATTTTACTATTATAATAAATTCTTGATCCAACAAAAGTCTAAAATATACTCTGTGTTCGGACACCGCGGAGACCAACCGCTAAGATACCACGAAATATCATCATAAAAATCAACAAACTGAAATGTAACGATAAATAATAAAATATCCCCGATACTTCATCATATGACCACCATGCAACAGAAAGAAAATGGACGACGTGTCACAACCCGGCATTGTTAATCAAAATCGTCGGACACTCAGTGACCAGTGTACGCACTGACCCCACGGTCCATCAGTACGCGTCCCCGGCCACCAGGGAGTGCAAAAACAACCCGAGAGCAGGAATACGATTTTTTCACTTTTATTTTCAGAGACTTTGTGAATATTCTAAAACGTATTTCTTTGTAGAGAGGAATCAGTTGTAAAAGGATAAAAGTGAGTAGGAAAAACATGAAGTGGGACCAGAAGACTTTATTACCAGCTTGTGTTATTTCTATCAGTGGTGATTTAGGTCACAGTATAATTGTAACATCAAAGGAAGCCGCTGTCATGCTCCCTGTTAATAAGACGGATCACGCTTATATTATTGCGAAGGTGTTAGACACTAAAGTTACCTCCCCTTGTCCCCTTGTCAACCAAGGCGACAGTTTTGTAAGGTCATCTCTGATTGGTCACTGCTTTATGAGTAATAATCCTTATCTTAAATAAAAATAAATTACTTTTTGTTTTAAATGCATTTTCTAAGTTTCTTTTTTTTAAAATCCTGCTTATTGAGTTTTCTAGTACATCTAATTTTATTTTTCTTCATAAATTCATCATTTTAGTTAAAAACAAAAATTTAAAACAAAACCAAGCGATGACACTACATTCCAAAAGAGAAAGCTATCCGCAACAATATCTTTAGACAGGGCAAGTAGATTTATCAGGAGTGATAACTCCTCCGGTGCAAACGTTATCAGAAGCAATAGAGATGAATAGATCGATTCGAACATTTAGAAATGCTTACATGCATATTACAATTGCAAATCTACACAATTAAATCAAACCGGGTTTTGAACATCACTTATAGAAGGTAGTAATTAAGGGACATTTGCCGTAATAAAGTGACACTGAATATAGACAAGATACAAAAATGACTGCTGAATGAAGAATCTAAACAATAAATCATCAGCAGGAATTCTAATGTATGTCACATTGTCAAACAGACATTCAAGAGAAATCATAATTTCTTTAAGAACAAAAGTACATCACATTATATAATGAGAGATACCTTTGTCCTCAAAGAAGGCAAAAAAAAAACAATCTTGGTGTTTTACCTTAAGTCAGATATAAAAAGAAAATCTGTTGATCATGACTTTCATTCTATTATGCCAGTTTATTTCCTATTGAAGGTATGATTTATAGAAATTATATGCACGTGAAGCAAGTCATTATCGTTAAAGTACCAGAGACCCTTGATTCTGCAGAGTAATGCAAACACCGAATCTAACTTAATGCACTGGTTGCGTGCCAATGCTCTGAGACAATATTAGAATAAAAGTTTCAATTAAAGAGCAACTGTCTTTGTTTATAAAATACTAGATAATACCCCGCGCAAGCGCGGAAATTAACAATTTACACATTAATATGATACAATGTTAATATGTTGAATCATATTTTTTGTTCATTGTTGTATACACTGTGTCCTTTTTTTTTTCTTAATTGCTTTCTTAACCTTAAAAAAGTCTTTAAAATTAAAATAGAAAACTTACTGCATGGCTGGGCATTTAGAGGAGCGGACAGAGGTGAAAATCGAAACTGAAATTGATGTTACGTGGCCTTAATTCTTTTTGTTGCAGGATTGAAAAAAAATATTTCAAACCAGTGAGTAGGTATTTAGTGCGTCGTATCTCTAAATTTTGTTCTTTAGGTCAACTTTTATTATAATTTTTTCACTGTACCAATTAAGAATTTCAGATAAAATATGTTTTTTTAAAAATGGGAAGGGGGTCACCCCCCTTATTCAACTTCCCCGTTTTATTCCGCACAACACAATCTGTTCATTGTTTACAAATTAATGTCTAAGGTTTACTACCAATCTGTCGTGGTATAAAAATGTATGAAATTAAATAAAAACCCGCTAGTGTAGTCATATTTATATGCATATTTTAAACCAAAGTTGTCATATCCAAAGTATCTACTCGATGGTTACCTCGCCCTACACTTTCCGCAATGACGTTAATTAGTCAACCCGCGTTATGTTTTTTTTTTCCATCAAAACTAAAATCGCTTTAAATTATTTAAGGAATAAGTAGTCATTCTTTGAGTATTATGAGGTGATAGTTTTGGTCGGGGCGTGATCAAATCCAATAAAGCTCAAAGGGCTTTATGATAGATAGATAATAGATAGATATGATAGATAATAATCAAACCCAGATGGCGCCCCAATTATACGTCATTTGAAGTTATTGGACTGTATAGTACAAAATCGATACGTAGTGTTATCACATGCAAAGATATTTTATTTATTAACTTTTTGTATTAACCAGAGATGTCCGATTTAAAGTAT
The DNA here is from genome assembly GCA_020458035.1 of Magallana ariakensis. Lineage (NCBI taxonomy): Eukaryota > Metazoa > Mollusca > Bivalvia > Ostreida > Ostreidae > Magallana > Magallana ariakensis. Next base: position 3,125,031 of record CM035818.1, on the reverse strand, counting down.
CTGCCTGACCGCGATGCATAATGAACTCGTCCTACACTTTTCACTCGCGTTCTTGGTTACCCCGTTCTGGAAAGTTCTATCCCATTCTCTCACCAGAGGTCGTGCTTCGCAAGCGTTCTATCCATCAAAACTGAAATCGCACATTCAAGAAACGAATTGGCTTATCATATTTATTCTACATTTGCCAAATCTTAACTTCTATGTATACTCTAAATAAGTTACCAGCAAATATATTCGTTCTTTACGTAATCATTCAATATTATTTCATTGCAAGTATATATTTTGATGCAAATTCCCACTGACTTGGATCCGCCAAAGCGTATCCACCACCTTACTCTCATTTTTGCTAATTCGGGCTTGTTTATCGAAAATGAAAGTAGGTTTTTGATTAATTTCACAATAATTACTTCTAAGTTAAAATTCAATTATAGCTTACGGACATCATATCACACGTGTTGAAATACCAAAGGTGTAACCAGTTACCCTGGTGCAGGCATTTTGTAGTTTATTTGCAAAATGCCTTAATTTATAAGTAGAGATAATTCTTAGAAATCGTGTGTGATAAATGATAATCTATATATGGAAGCAGGCAACTAATTATCACTCGTGGTCTGAATATCTTCAATATTTCTGAATCCTAGTTTTCAAATTTGACGATTACGTATAATGTATTTGATATTTTGACAAAAAAATATTTCTGTTATCTAACTGGATATGTATGACAGATTTACTTTATTTGAGTACATATAAGTGTTCTAAAATAGATATAAACACAAATGAAACGGGTTATAAATCGATATAAATTGGTAATATTACATGTAATATGTCATTATAAAATATTTTTGGAATTCTTGATATTAATCAAGGTCGGCCTTCATTCAGTATTTGAGGAGGTTGTCTTTACAGATACCGCCGAAAACTGTCAAATCTACTAGTAACACTGTGCCGGATAATTATGCCAGTGCCAAGGTGGCATTTTTGCACCCGTCTAAACTGCATATATCAAAAAATTCAAACATGCCATATGATAGACCACTGCTTAAAGAGTTTACAACCACCTTTGTTTTCCTTGTATCTCACCTGTCAGGTAAGATATTTACCTTTCAAAATTAAATTCCCACAGGAAAATAATTTTTCCCATAGGAAAATCAGTATTCCCATAGGACATTAGAAATTTCCTATCGGAATACAAGAACTTCCTGTAGGAATTTCAATTCTGATAGGATTTGATAAAATCCGATAGGAAATTTTAATTTCCTATAGGAAAACTACCTGTCTAATTCAATTTCCAACAGGAAATAACTTAATAAGTTTTAGAAAATCCTATAGGCTTGTCAATATTTCCTGTAGGAGAATCGTTTCTCCTATGGGAATTATCATTTTCCTATAGGATATTAATTTTTAAAGGTAAAAATCTCAACTGTCAGGTGAAACACACTAAAAACAATGGTGGTTATATATTCTCTAGACAATGGTCTATCATTTGGTATATATGGATTTTTCCGAAACTGCATATTAAGCGGGTGCAAAAATGCCACCTTGGCACTGGCATAATTATCCGGCACAGTGTTCAGTATAATGATCACTAAATGCGCCTCAACACTAAACACCCTCCAAAGATTGTGTCACCATATAAATACAACTATCATCGAAAATAAACACCCTCCAAAGATTGTGTCACCATATAAATACAACTATCATTGAAAAATGTTTCCCAACTACAAACCAGACAATACCACGAAGGCCAATCTAAAAATGTGTATTACATATAAAACATCACAGGTACCACACACACTTACATCCCAATGAAGTAGAGTCATCACACAGACACTTCCAATAAACCAAGTCATCATAGACAAATTATTGGATAAGAATGTATCTAAACTGACATCACAATGAATTTTTTTTAACACCATACAAAATATAATGTTGCAAAAATGAAATCCCTTTCAAGTTTTCAAACTACCACATACTTATTACAAACGCCGCCCGGTGGCATCAAGTGAAAAATTGTGACAACAATCAGACATTTAATACTGGAAAATTAGCTACATGTAAAATAATATCCACACCGCTAACAAACTAAACCACCACAAAGTTGCACAAATACGAGCCACTTAGAGACCATTAATATAACACAAAGATATTGAGAATAACTCCGTGTCTTCGAATACTGAAATCACCCTGAGATTCAACATCCATTCACATCCAACATCAGAAGAAAACCACGAGTGACTGACAAACGTGTCTTGGATATTGATATATACAAAACTGGCTAGTGTCACCGCAGACTGTGTCCAGCTTGTCAAAACACAGATACCACCTGTCTGACATTCTACGTACAGTAACCCTAGCTTATGTCACCACAAACTGACACCAATAAATTTACCATACAGTAACACTAGCTTGTGCCCCCAAGACTGAAACCACCGAGGTATTACGTAAGTTAACACATAAATATTCACTGAAATATTGCAATCACGCACTAACAAACTTCTTTTACCACAGACTCCACTTATACTCAGTAAACATAATTATTAACCTTGTGTCACCACCGTCTGACACCACTAAATTTCCGTACACTAAAAAAACAGCCTTGTGTCATAACAGTCTGACACCACTGAAATATTAATTACAGTACACTATAAAACAGCCTTGTGTCATAACAGTCTGACACCACTGAAATATTAATTACAGTACACTATAAAACAGCCTTGTGTCACCACAGTCTGACACCACTAAATTTCCGTAAACTTTAAAACAGCCTTGTGTCACCACAGTCTGACACCACTAAATTTCCGTAAACTTTAAAACAGCCTTGTGTCACTACAGTCTGACACTAATAAATGTTAGTACAATATAAAACAGCCTTGTTTCACCACAGTCTGACACCACTAAATTTCCGTAAACATTAAAACAGCCTTGATTCACCACAGTCTGACACCACTGAATTTTCGTACACTATAAAACAGCCTTGTGTCACCACAGTCTGACACCATTAAATATCCGTACACTATAAAACAGCCTTGTGTCACCACCGTCTGTCACCACAGTCTGACACCACTAAATATCGGTACACTATAAAACAGTTTAACACCACTGAAACATACCTTACAGTACATTATAGTCCTTGTGTCACCACAGTCTGACACCACTGAAACATACCGTACAGTACATTATAGCCCTTGTGTCACCACAGTCTGACACCGCTGAAACATACCGTACAGTACATTATAGCCCTTGTGTCACCACAGTCTGACACCACTGAAATACACCGCACAGTACTCTTTAGCTTGTGTCACCACATACTGACATCACTGAAATCTAATGCACTCTAACCCAAACATTTTTTTTCTCCAAAATCTGACTCCACTAAAGCATTACATATGCTCAGATAACTGACTTGCATCTTTGAATCATTGCGTACAGTGACACTTGCTGATGTACCACGAACAGCCAACACAGAACTACATAAACCTATACACCAAAGTTTGACACAAATAAAAAACTGTTAATACCAACACAACCTTGTGTCACCATAACATGTCATCACTAAAGTATTGCAAACACTAACACAAGCTTCTGTCACCACAGGCTGACACCATTAACATGTTGCTCTCACTATAAACTCCATCTCGGCCTGACATTACTTGATTATAATCATGATAATTAGCGTACACAAACGTATGACATCACCTACTGATAAAACAGTAGTATTTAGTGCCACTGCAGAGTGACACCATTTTGAAACCATTTAGATGTTGTGTACACTAACACATTATTGTGTAACCACAGCCTGACACCAGATAACTGTTGTATACACTAACATATGCTTGTACCACTACAGACGGACACCACTGAAATATACCACACACTAACACCCACTTGTGTCGCCATAGACTGATATCACTAATAATGCGTACACTAAGCTACTGACAAAATTCAAATACTGCTTACACGACTCAAGTTTGTGTCACCACGACCTGGCACCCCTAAAATGATGCTTCTGTCAAAATGTAAGCATACACCATACCCTTCAAAGTATGATTGTTTTACATTATACAGCATCCCATCTCTACAACCCTTCATGTTTACAGTCTAGGTTTTCATATACATTTCGTTCAGAAAAGGGTAACTTTTTAGCTTACTTTCACTATACAGTGTAACTTGTTAAGCCATCAACAAAAGAAAAAGTAACAAGAGAGAAGGTACAAATTTTAGAAACAATAAAAAACAATGCTACCACATATACCCCTCTATATTTAACAAAACTTACAACGAGTTGATATAAGCTTCGTCTCCAAAATGGTCCTGTTTTCAAAAGATTCCTTTGTAGAGAGGATGTTCTTTGTATTGTTAATCCAGTCATCGATTGAATCCTGTACTACAGCACAATAACTGGGCCAACACAGCACACAGACTCGATAACTCGTTGCAGAAAGGATGAAAATAACAACAGTTCAAGTTTCAAAATTAATATTTAACATCTAACGAGTCTTGCCTTTCTTGTATATGACACATACACAAATCTACTTTTTCTCCCTCAGAAAAATAAGAACTGGTCGTTTCCACCTCTACATTGTTATAAACTAATGCTTTTCAGTTTTGTTTTATAAAAACCCCAGTTGTTATATCCTACGAATGCAAACAAGTAGTATTTCACCCCTCAAGACCCACTGTCGACCAGAAACAATGGATCCAGCACAGAGAGCTGTAATCGCTTTACCCGGGTTTGTATTGCAATTGACTGCAGTCACGATAGTGTCTTGTGTTTGAGTAATGTACCTGAAATATCGCACACAATTCAAAACAGGTATGTATGGCGATCAAGTTTTCAACAGAATAAAACTGTATAAAGGCTTTTCTCCCCCCCAAAAAAAAGTTTCTATAATACCCATCAGCAGATGGAAGTTGAGCTTTGATCTTAGACCTTGATAGAGGCAATCGATGGCCTGTTACTATTTAAAGAACAAAAGTTTAGTAAAAACACCTTTAAAAACGAAATTAGTATTATTAAAAAAAACTTGTAGATATGCTACTTTTGCCATATAATGATAGGTGGGTATATATGTGCGTTTGTGTGTAAAACTTCACACTATATCCATAGTATCTGATACAAAGCTGAACTACTTCCTTATCGTACAAATACTGATATCTGCCATTAAAATCCCCTCCCGTCAAGATATGGACCCTGAAAATGAGTTTTATTGCTCCTTCCCGTGTCACGGTGTCATTGAACGCCCCTAAGTAAAGTATTGTCAATATTTACCAACCGGGCTTTTCCTTTTTGAAACTTTATTACCTCTTAAATCATGCATCTTCTGAGTACCCTTTATAACGTTAACAGGTATGGAGTTAGGAGGAAAATTTCCTATCCTTAGTTTATGGAACCATATAAAAAAACTTACTAGTTACGTGGCTAGCGACTTAACATCTTCCGAGGAGTCGAATCACCTTTACTATTATACACATCGTTTTATAATAAAGTCTTTGTCACTCCTGCAATCGATCTGAATCATTTGATATTCGCGCCATATTGGGTACGTGTTACGTCATCTGTGACGACGAGAACTGATACTGTTGGACACAAAAAGGGATGCAAAACCATGCATTGCGTGAGAAAGAGCTTATGATAAAAAATTCTACAGAAAAGCTTTTTAGAATTGCTTTAAAAGAGCATACATTTCAATTAAAAGCTCATTGTTGTTAATCAAGTCTATTGAGTTTGTTCTCCTTCCGGTTCCAGACTACTCAGACAGATAAGACAGATATCAAGACTTTTGATAATAAGGTCTTGTCATTAGGGGCTATTGATTTCAAATTCATCATGTTTATATGAAACATTAAGTAAGACACAGCTGATTGCGCTGGGATTTGGGTGTGCACGTACTTACTTAAGATATCCTGACATGCTGTCCCGGTAGCACAGAGGGATTAGCGTTAATCCAATTTCAATTTCCTTGTACATATTCCATATTGACACAGAAAATTAAAACGAGGAGGGAAATATAACATCCTCCTTCAAAAGACACAAACTGTCTGCAGCCCTACCCCGGTCACGTGGTTACTAGCAGAACCAATTAAAACATCCTTTATGGGCCTTCGCGGCTGCTTCCAAAGGCCATTAATTTATCTGCGACGGGTAATATTACAGGACAGGAACATTAAACTGAAGATTTAGCGAGATGAAGTAAAAAGTGAATTATACATTCACTCATTTAAGCTGTGGATATGGTAAATGAGAAATATTTGTAAGTCGTAAAGTTGTTCATTGATTTGATATATAGAGCCATAAAGGATGCTACAGCAAAAGCATGTACCGCGCCCCGAAGCTTAAAAACTACAGGCGAAACTTAGCAACTATGGCTGAGTTATAAAAAGGATATTATAAATAATTTATAGACACCGATCAAATTAACTGATTGTACAAAGTATGAAACGTTTATTGTTAAAAATTGATAAGAACACGAGAGGTATTCGAATTAGTGTCTGAAATTTTATCTAACCGACCAAACCGTATCCATTTGAGTTCGATTTTTTATGATTTTGAAAAGTAACTTACCTTTTAGTTGCAGGTACGTTCAACATCCTCGGTGGGATCTACTCCGCCCGAACCCCTCAATGCCTCCCTACATTTGTGGCGCGTATCTGCGATTCTGGTCCGTATTTGATTGTGTCAAGTTTTTATTAATGTAATAAAATTGTCAAGAACTGAATTATTCGTGTTTGTTCTGGGTACCTCTTGGGTTGAATTTACAGGTTGAAATTCGTGGGAAATTACAACCATTTGTCTGCATGTACATGTACATATTTCACTTTTTATGGTATACTTTGAGCATTTGTATAAATACAATATATATGAGGTTTTATGATATATATCGCCTTTAAATCATGTATAAACGAAGCTCATCGTCAAAAGCGTTCTTCTTACAGTGTTCGTAAATTTCTAAATTTATCAGCTGTAGTGTTCCGCGGACGTAACCAGGCCGATCCCGACAGTTTTACATTTGTTTTATTAGCGATGTTCAATATCTGCCAAAGTGGAAATTTGAAAATTCCAGACTTCTGTCTAACCCCCCCCCCCCTCTTTTTTTATATTCTCCGGAACATTCTAATTCCTTTCAGTGGAATGCTAGGAGTATTTGCCAATGCTACACAATTGTCACAAACATTATAACAGACAAATGATTATCATTTTAGATTTTTACCTATTTACTTTATTTTGTGTGTGTTTGTGTAGAGGGGTATTGTTTTTATTTTAGATTGATTTTTTCCTTTTTTTTTTGTTTGTATGATTTTGCTTTAATGTATTGAGGTTTATTCTTTATTTATTGGCCAAAAGGAGATCTGTTGTTCATAGAAACACAATGCAAACAAATTGCTGACTTAAACATAATACATGTGCATGTAGAAGATTTCATGGCCCAAACGTTTGTTTCTTGTGACAAAAAAGAAGCAGACGGACGAAAAAAGCAAAGCTCTTTTTTTTTACCCGCGTTCTCGTTGATATCGTACAAATATTCATGTTTACATGTCTGCGCTCGCTTGAAAACCTATATTACATTTACATTTATTATACTTTCATGTTAAATACTGAAATTTGATTGGTTTAGACGCAGTTGACAATCCGTTCTCTTACCCTCAGCGTTAGCAACACGCTTGGCAACGGGCCGATAGAACGAATTGTAACATGCGCGTAAATTATGCGCGTACGGTTCGCCGTTAAATTTACGTCATTTCTACATCGCAGCAAAATTTTCTCTAAAATTAAGACATTCAGCGTCGGTTGACAATGGTTTTCTCGGGGTGTCAATTTCAACTGTTACCCTCCCAAACAGGCACTATTTATATAGTAATAACAACAGGAACTATTATGTATACAACAATACACTGCCATTACATAACAATTAAAATTCAAATATCTACATTCATGTATTGTACATATATTTTTATACAACAAAGTATTTACCCACAACGCTTGCTCATTCAACATGAACCTTTGTTGATATAAACTGGTGTTGCAAACCAAAAATAGAAATACTATCAAACACTGGCATCTTTTTTTAGAAAGTTACATAATGTTGATCGTTTCTTAGTTTTTGTTCTTTATTCATTTCCATCCAACATTTAGAGAGCTCGAGAAAAAAAAAAGAAAATGTACAGTTTACCCCAACCATTTAGTACAATCTCTTTTGTGATTTGTTTGTATGTTATGTAATTTACCTGATATTGGAAACGAATTATTTAAAAAAAAACCTTCATCTTTAATTACCTAATGTAATCAGTCGACAACATTTATATCTTTTATTTATACCTTGCATTTGGGGATTAACAAAGTTATATAAATACGAACAATGCGCGATTTACGGTAATAAAATGGAGAATAATATGATATTTGAATTAAAAGCAAATTAAAAGTTGATTAAGAACATTAAGGTTGTGATTTGGTCTGCACACTTCTCTTAAATGGCAAGATTTGATTTCGAAAATCTTACGAGAGTTCATCTCAAAAAAGGTTTTTCGTAAATACACAAACATGTACAATGAGTTTGAAATGTGGGCATTGCATTTTAAACGAATCTCTCTTCAATTCAATTTTGTAATTTCAGCAAGCTTACATTGTATGAAAAATATCACTATTAAAAATTTATAAATGAGGAGCGCAATAAAAGCAAATCGTTTGCATTAAAAAGATATCTATCACTGGAACAGGCAGTATTTGAAGGCTTGTAGTTTTTATAATTAATGACTACTCGGTAATGAAACAACAGGAGCACTGCCTTTAGCAATAAATCTTTTTGTGACATTGATTTCAACACATTCCCTAATGTAAATTTAGTATACAATTAGAGGAAAATAAAAACTCTGATCCGAAGCATATGCTTTTGTTCTCTAAACTTTCTACATGTATGTATAAAATTAGCAATTTATTTAATCTTATATGTTATGGATTTCAAATAATTAGTTAACTTCCTGAAAGGAAATTACAAAAGATGTACTTCTTTAAAAAAAACGTATAGCCCATCTTCACAAAATACATTTGTTAAAGTAGCAGCTTTGATTATCTTTATGTCATTGGTAATGTCAGAGAGAGAGAGAGAGAGAGAAAGAGAGAGAGAGAGAGAGAGAGAGAGAGAGAGAAAAGTTGTCTGTAAATTAGCGTCGCTAGCTATCTGTCAATTTTATTTTAATATGATAGTCACTTAAAATAAAAATGATTAAACCCTCATTAAATATTCCCATCCATCACATATTATACCTTCAGATTTTATTGACAAACGTAGCTTTAATCTAAAATCCCAAAATGTTAAACAGAGATTAGAGGGTCATAACGTGTTGAAATTGATATCCTTTTCTAAAAACAATATAATAACATGTAATCATGTACTTTACTTATTCAGACGATTAACATGAAATCAAACGTCCCTGTAAATGAAAGTACACGAGAATACATGGACAACTGCGTTCCTTTAGTTATTTTTTTATTACAATATATCATAAAGTATTCTATTTATACTGTATTGTAAAATATACACCAATATCTCAGATACGATGACTCAATGATAAAAAAAAACTGTCACTAACAAAATAAAAACATGTTTTGATAACAATGTCAAGTGAATCTGTGTTTGTAACCGAGTGCACATAGGACAAATGAACCTAAGCCCTGTCAGTTCACAATTTCTAATTAATAATCCAATCAGATACTAGGTCTCTAGGGAAGACGCTAGGTAAAAACAGTTTTCCTCTTTTTGAATAAGAATATGACATTAATGGAAAATTGTAAAAAAAAAAAAAAAAAAAAAAACTAACCCCCCTCAAAAAAAAAACACCCAGAAAAAAAGGCAATCAATTTCAAACTTAACTTCAGCTTCATTGTTTTATTTATTAACAGTGTTAATAGCAAATTACAATCGAAAATCCTATTGATTAATAAATAAAATACATTTTTGATGTTCTTAGAATATTACACTTGAAAGTATTTTAAAGAAACTATCTTGTCAGCAAAACCATTCAATCGATTTTCAAAACCAACTTCATGATACTTATAATGCAGATATATACATGTAATCTTTACACCCAGAATGTAATGGGTTTTTTTCCAGATATTCAAAAACATTATTTTATTCTCTCAACAGTACAGCGAGGGCTAATGTTCAAAATATTTGTTATCATAAAATACAAATTCAAACGTTATTTTGAATTGCTGCAGGGTCATTGATCCCTTCCTCGTAAAATTCATTAGTAAATTAAGACTATACATATGATTTAACAGAATACGAATTCAGGTGTATTCTTGCAAGGAACTTATCTCGTAGATCAACTTGCTTTTTTTTCATCTGCATGGAGGTTATGCTAAGTCTGATATTGTTTTGTTTATTGGCGGAATATTTTTATAATATAAATTTTAATTCCATGAACAATTTTAAAGTGTTGCCTTGCACGCGTTAATCGTCTGATCATTACAGTATACGAATTACTTGTATGCATGAAGCCAGAAATGGTACGGAAAAACTATATAATTTGACCAATGGCGCTAATAAAACTCTTTGTCAGTTTGTCACTTTCTACCAATGCAGGTGATTTTACAATATTCAACCGTAGGTGTATAATTATATAGACTGTACTATTTCTATGAGAAATGGCACAAGTGAGCCAAATGTAAATAATTCGATGCAAAATGAGGATTAACTGCGTAAAAAGTTTCTTCTAATTCATTTATAATTAGTTCTGTAATGTACCTACACCTTTTCTGAGAAGTACTTCATTTGCAGAACTTTATTTCTTTTTTCCATGAAGAATCCTCAAAATAGAGACATTTTTTATGGTATAAATAGTATTTTTTAAGGTGGAATAACACACCTGGGGCCCGTTTCTCAAAAAGGCCTACGCCCAGGCGTAAGCTTAGTCCGGACTAAATCAGGGACTAAACCTCAAAGCCAGACTAAGTTGCGTTTCACAAAAAGGCGGAAACTTAGTCGGGACTAAATTTGGGTTTAAATCTACGCCTGCTAATGGGTAGGCGTAAGTCCTTAGTCTGTACACAAAAATGGCGAGTGTTTTGTTTCTAAGGCAAAATAAACAGATTGTTTTACGTGTTATTAAGGAAACATTCACATTTATTGTAATATTTGTACATGTACGTATAACTTTAAAAAGTACTTATTGTTCGATAACTGTTCCGATTTCTAAACAAATTGAGATTAAATCAATTTGATAAATAATGGGCTTAACTCATTAAACGTATGTAATATACATTACTACTCGTTAATGAAATTTACCTAAAGTATGAAGAATTAAAGATGGATATACCCCTATAACTGATATAAACACAATGGTTAAAAAGATGCTATAATTCTGAATTACACATGTATTCCTCAACAACAACTCCGAGTTTATACATCGTACATTTATAGATGTATATAAGTACTGATAGATTATTGATTTTTAAATCAATACTCAGTAAGCATAGACTAGATTTTAGTTTAAAAACCTCTTAAGTTAACATTGTTCAACTAAGTCTATATTTATCTTCACATCATTTAAAGAAGTAACACATACATGTTTATGTTTTAGACGAAGTCTAAGACCAATTTAATGTTTCTTATAAAATTTAAACTGATTTCAAAATATTGAGAATACTCCTTTAAATAGGAGCAACTCAAAACGTTTACAGTTGTAATTTGTGCTTGCGTGTGGTTGTATGTTCCTTACCTACATTACTTACAATTTTCCAACAGGTATGTATTGTTGTTCTCATTTTTTTTACTCTTAGTATCTTTACAAAACCGTATGAAAGCTACATGTTATGTTGGATGTTTATGAACTCGCATTTAGATACAATCGATTTTGTTAAAATTTTACTTAAAGATATATTTTATAATGCAGAGTTTGTATCAATTTTAGATCTATTGACAAGCGTTTGTCAAGGTTCTCAAAGATTCTAAAATTTCACATGCACGCCTCCTTGAAATTTCGGAAATCAAATTCATTAATCTTATTAATTCAGAATTAATTACTTGCTTTCATATTTTTAAAAATATGTATGGTTAATATCAATGATCTTCGTAAATATGCATATGTGTTGTTTATTTGTACTCTTTTAATTGAACTGAACTTTAATCGCTTGAAATAATGAGAGTTAGTTTTGTTTCATCATAATTTAAGATGCATGTTTATCGAGGGATTTTTTTTTTGGTTTCGAAGTTGTCGACTTGCAATACGAAAGACGTTGTTTAAGCAGTTTTACAACAGTGTGCATTATTACAAATTTAACTAGCTTTTCGTACTTATTATATAAACAATTGTATAATCCGAATAACTCAGCAGATAGGAAAAAGTGGGACTCAAATGTACTTGTTAAAACCGCAAAGACCCTAAATACCTTATCCGGAGGGTATATGTGATTTCTAGATGATTATTCCATTAAACCTTTAGAAACCATTCGTTCATAAAACTTTCTTCAAATAGGGAGGGGGTTCTTAGTTTATTGCATTTATGTCTATATTTTAATCAAGATACTGTATACAGGGGTATTTTCGTCCTGTGTAATCTTCGCCCTTCTGCACTTGCAAACAGTTCCGCCCCGTCGAGAATTCGCCCAGTCACAGTTGTGTTTCAAGTAACTTAATTAGACATTGAAATTCTTAAATTCGCCTGCTGACAACGAGGGTGAAATGGTTGAAAATTAAACGGGGGCGAATATTTCCCTGTATACAGTATATATTACTTTTAATACACCCCCCCAAAAAAAAACCCCAAAACAAAACAATCCATTGATTAAACCAAAAACAGGAAAGAGAGTGCGGGAGACCCTGGCCTCAACTGTTGATAATTACCATGATGTTAATTGTAGACAATATCTTTCAAAACTTTTATCATTTGAATCGCAGAAAATCAAAAATAGTTTCCATGCCGTTGTCTAAATTGTTACAATATTAGAACAGAGGATGGAACTTTTCTTCCTTCTGTAGACATGTACATGTTTTTATACAGTGGATATTTTCGATTTCAATAGGTTGCTGTTTAAATCATAGTCATATTATTGTCTATAAATAATTTAGTGATATGATAAAAAAGTATCAAGCCTTATACCAGCATCTGAAAGTGTCTAAATATCTATATGAAGCATGACTTATCATTTTGTAGACGTATTAAGGCATTTCTACTGTACCATGCCCCTGCATTCTATAAATATTTTCAATTTTACACGAATATTGGAATTAATTTTTATGCATTGTTTCGTTCAATAATGTACAATTGTGCTTCAATAGCAATGCATTCAATTGCCATATATTTGGTTTTTGCAACCACTTATCCTGCCCCTTCATATCATCTGAATTTTCTCTAAAATATCATTACGTTAAGAAGCGTATAGGCATTTGTTCTACTTTCATTAATATAAACTTTTATGAACAACATTCAGTGGTATAGTACATGTATAACATGTGTACTTCGAGTAAATGTACTATGAATTGGAAAATTGATCCACCACATATAATCATAGCCTCAAAGCAAAACAAAATACGATATGCGCATGCTTAGTACTTAGCGGAGATGTCTAAGTTCTTCGACATTTAAACTCAAACTTACGCCTCTTTCAGAAACGCAACTTAGACCCGACTAAATATTAGCGTAACTTCGTTAGTCGGACTAACTTAAGCCAAAATTTACGCCTTTTTGAGAAACGGGCCCCTGGAGAAAGTCACTCAAATTAACAGTAAATAATTGATTATGAAAGATATAATGATAGATAAACTGTACATAATTATATCAAATAAGCGAAAAATTTGCAGTTTGGAGATAAAAAAGGAATATCTGAAAAATTCACTTCAGTAAGTAACAAGACCAGAAGCCCCTGCGGGATGTGCTCGAACTCGGGATGTGCGGATCACAAGCCCGACACTTTATCCACTCGGCTACTGAATTTACTGACAAACAAGTTGATAAAACAGGACTACCAACAGTCTCGTTTTAAGTCATCTTATCGTAAGTTCTATGGTCGATACAACGACTTTGTCAGAAAATAAAATCTTCCACTGAGTCGCATGCAGACTGACGTTTTTTCATACTAATTGTTAGACCATAATTTATCACCTAATTGTCTACGGACTTTTCCGTTTTTTCCCGATTACGACAAAGAGCACACGGCGGGTGTGACCGGTCAACAGAGGATGCTCACTCCTCCTAGGCACCTGATCCTACTTCTTTCTTTTTGGAGGTCGGTGTTGCTCTGCCTTGAATTTGTATTTCGTTTTAGGAATTTTTGAGATGGTTTACGGTTCGTTATTGTCAAATTTTCATTACATGTTGCCGTCGATATACATGTAAACGTAATGACGTGTCAATCAGAGGTCAGCCATTTTGTGATGATGTGTTATTCCAGAATAATAGTATATTCGCATAGGACCAAACGTTGATTACCCCTGGTTTCCATGGTGCTAAGCGGATGAGAATTAATTCTCCCTGGACTGGACATTAGTCCATCGCCGGTTAACTCTCAGCAAAAGCCGGTACCTAATTTTAGCTGAGTAGACTGAGTAGACAAAATACCTTTTTTAAGGTCACATCACACAACATTGAGTCACCACAACAGGGCTTGAACCAGCGACCTTTGAGTTACTGGCCTAACACTTACATGTATGTCCACTGAGCCATGTGCTCCACAACGTTGACAGTAATCTCTCTTTATCTTGCTTTTTTCAATCTCACTGGATTGATTTATAATTTCTTTTATAAAGCTTTTCCAGTGCGGATGCAGTTCCAGAAAAATTCCTAGCACAGTACAAATCTACGCGGTCGCAAATTCACAAAGTATCGACTTTCAATTATTTTTAATTAATATTTTTAGAACCATATCTTCATGGTGTTGTATCGGCCCTCCATAATATAATATATTATCTATTTTTAAAAGTATTCAGACAAGAGAGCCATTGTCGAAGCAACAATAAAGTGTAAGTCAGTGTATTCCTAAACTTGTTTATTTGACAGTCAATTTTGGTAGACATAACTCTAAAATTTATTATTATATAAAACTTTATGGAATAGCACATGCCTAACACCTTTTGAGTATATATGTACATAAAGCCTCAATGGTCGACCAACAGTCTATCAAAAAGTGTTAAATACTTTAGGTTTTGACATTTGGATTTATTGCAAAACCCTTCGATGGATATCGATATCATGTCACGATTTGTGAGAGATTACTCTCATATAAAAAAAGAATATAATTATTTCATGATATAAAAGTTACTATTTTCAAAGTTCATTTTAAAAAAAGAAATTGAATCAAAAATTGACGAAATTTAAGAAATATTGCTAATTTTCAAAATTGAACCACACCTGATCGAAATTAAAATGATCCCGACTCAAATGATGGAAAATGTTTTCCAAACGGAAATAACAAAATTGGAAAGAGATGCATGTTCAAAATGGTTAACATAAAGCACCAGTCTGACAGGCCTGTTTCTTTACAAGATCGGAATATAGTCAGAAACATTATTCAAACTGTCTTCCACTTATGCCTTTTTTTCTGAGACAAGACCAATTGGCAGTAAGCAGTAAGCAGTTGGCAGTAAGCATAAAGCAGTTGGCAGCTGACAGTTGGCTGTCGTATGTGGAATTCCAATGGTTTGTAAATTAACTGAAAAATTAAATTCAATTGATTTCTTGGCTGCAAATGAAGAAACATTGTTAATTTTTACTTTTTTGTAATTTAGATCGGGATCAGTTTGTTTTGAAAGCCCCTTTCTCAATTGGCACACGAGCACTTTCAACACTTTGCGATCGGAGTTTTATGGCTTCGCACAAGCTATCGCATACGTTGCAAGAGCTTTCGCATACGTTGCATGCGGTTTGTTTTAGGTCGCATCAAGTCTCCTCGAAATAGTGGACATGTACACTATTCAGACGCGACAAAATCCGATCCAAATTATTGCATTGCAACGCATGAACATTGGTACGAACGTTTTACAACGTTTTGTGTACCCGCAAGAGCGATGTACGATTTTTAAAGATCGTAAGATAAATCGCAGCTGTATATTCATGCAATTATGAGACTGTTGCTCAACGTGACTATGTAATCTTGCAACGTATTACTATCATTGCAAGATTTATCGCTTTCAGTTTCCATGCTTTGCCACTAGTATGTATTGGATGCAATGTTATTATTCGCCCCGTAATATTTTCGCTTCTACTTACGGTTTTGCCTTGTCTTGAATTCGCCCCAACAATGTTGTGGTAAAAGAGAGATGATATGAGACAATGATATTCGCTACCTTTTTTAATCCGATAACTGACAAAAAGAGCGAAATGAGCGAAAATAAAACTGAGTCGAACAGTTCCCTTATAAAGTATCACTGTATAAGTATACCAATATCTGTTTCAGGCCACAATTGACCTTGATTTTGGTTGTTGTTGTTGTTTTTGTCATCTTCTTAGGCGGTATCTTCTCTTGCATTCAACTATTCTACTGAAGAGCGTCGGACACGGGCGGTATACAATGTATACTCCCTCTGACTCGCACGAGCATTCGTACGATGAAACGCATGAACGGTGAACGGACGAGCGTCGCTAGTCCTAACGCATTGGCGCAAGTTCAATCGTCCGATCATCTGGTCTTTCGTGCGATCCTATCGCATTATCTTACAACACCCGCTTTCATTGTACAACAGTCGCATATAGACGCAAGATATATCGCAAGATATATCGCAAGATTCAATGCGTTTACATCGCACAACGGTCTATCTGAATCGTGCGAGTTTCGTACGAGTACTTTTTCATATGCGATTATATTGGCAACAGTTTACCAACCATATCTAATTTTGTTCGGTCGCAGGAATTTTTTGTCGCTTCTGCTCATGCGCCATTGTGAAAGGATTAACCGAGACCGGTCAAATTTTAAAAATTAGCAATAATCGCTAATTTGATTCAATTTTTGGTTTTCAATTGATTGTCTTTTATTTCTTCTTTATAATACACGTCTCTTTAAAATATTTTTCCGTAGATTTAAACATATGAACAAGATATGTTTGGTTTTTTTAACAAATGAAGTAAAACAGCTTATTGACTTTACTAAAATGATTAATTAGATATTAATAGCAAACTTTTATAATCCACACTAAATTTTAAACTCTAGAGTGTGTTACGTGCAGTAAAAACAGATTTTCCACTTTCTAATAAAAAATACCAAAAACTTCGTATAAAATAATGAATGGTACATGTATATATCCTTCTTTGAACAACGAAATCATGTTTTAGAAATGATACTCTAACGATCCATAAAATAAAATTTTGGTGCAGCATTCCACCTTAAATTCTTTCTAACTTAGCTTAAGAATAATTTTACAGTTACAATGTATAGTTATATAAAACCTGAATTCCATATAGTATACACTGTACCCCTTTTATAATACAAATACTACATTTGAATTTGCCTATATAAATATATCAACCTCCTACTCATACAAAAACTAAGTTGTTTTCATCTAGTTTCTAAAGAAAAAGTTTGTCTTTTTAACCACTTTTCCATTCCTAAACGCATTTCATTATTCAAGATTCTATCGTAATTTAATACGAATGTTTTTCTACAACTAGAAGCCTTATGCTATCATTGTGCAACATATTCTCATGCAGATTTCATCATAATCCTTTGTCCAGAGTTTTTTTTTCAAACTTTTAATAAATGTTCTACCCGTAGTCACATGTATGTGTAATTCGGGGTCTTTTTTCACCTGACACGTTTGACCATACTCCGACGCCTGTCGTCATCGTTTACTTCCTGTAGAGCTCACTGAGTATGTTATTAGGTCTCCATCTTCTGTATGCCTAAAGTAACTATTTTACCTTAAAGCTTATTAAGGATGACGAATTTACTCAGAATGAAAAACAATTCCACTGATGATAATGAAAAACCAACTATTGTGTGATATAGACCTTTGACTGTAGTATTATTTTTCACTTTCAAAAAAGTAGGTCAATGACCTATTTTTTGAGTTAATGGCCATTGAATATTTTTTGTAAATTTAAGAAAAACCCCTAAAAATATTACACTATGATTGTGATTTTCTAAATTGTGAAAATAATACAAATAATTAAACTCTTTTAAAATGAAATACAGTTTATCAATGGTAGTAAAGCTAAATACATGTAGATACAAGGCATTGAGTTTTTAGTAACAATTTTTAAAAATATTCCAGTCCGAATTTGCTCTATCAGTTTTCAAATCCCTACCCATTTTTGATTAAATATAACAAAAAACTGAATGAAATGAATCTGAACTGAATGAAACGCTAAATCATTTATAGTATTAAACTACTTATAATATTGACCTTATTCTGCTGACATAAAATTTATATGAGGTCAATGATCAAAATTTTGAGATACTACATGTAGATGGTATCCCGCGCAAGCGCGGGCCTGAATTAACACTTTACACATTAATGACACAATGCTAAAATGAACCATATGTTTTTTTTCTCATTTTCGTATAATTATACTGCATGTGTCCGGTTTTTTCTTAATTGTTTTCTTAACCTTTTCTTTCAAATTGAAACAAAAAACTGCATAGCTAGATACATGTATTTAGCTGAGGGATGAAAAATCTAAGCTGTATTGGATGATATATACATGGAGATGGCCTTAATTCTTTTTGTTGCAGCTGAGTGGAAAATGATATGATAACAATGATTTTTTTAAACAAGTGAGTGGGTATTTAGGACGTCATATCTCTAAATTGTAAACCTTTTGGTCAAATTTCACCACAATTTATATCACTGTCCTAAATGAGAATTTCAGATAAAAGACTGATTTTTTTTAAAAAAACCAATTGGGAAGGGTGGTCAGCCCCCACCCCCACCCCCAATTTATCTTCATACATCATTTATTCATATATACTTAGAAATTTAAAAAACGCTAGACTAAGTGTATGCATATTAATTTGCCTTTTTTTTAAACCAAAGTTGTCATATCCAAAGTATTTCCCCGATGGTTAACTCGCCCTACACTTTCCGCCATGGTGTAAATTAGTCAAACCACGTTCCTGGGCACGCCGTTGTGGAAAATAAATTATTTCGATCAGAACTAAAATCGCATCAAAATTTTCCCTTTTATTTATTAACTTTTTTGTATTAACCAAAGAAGTATTAATAACTGCCTGCGATACATGATGAACCCTTCCTACACTTTTCGCCAAGACGTTAATTAGTCAAACCGTGTTCTTGGTTACCCCCATCCTCACAATGTTAGGGGTCCTGAGTCTACTCGTGGCCGTGAGACAACACGGCCACGAGTGGACTCAGTACCACTGACATTGTGAGGATGGGTTACCCCGTTCTGGAAAATTCTATTCCATTCTCTCGCCAGAGGTCGCGCTTCGCTACCTTTTATCTATCAAAACTAAAATCGCGCATTCAAGAAACGAATTGCCTTATTTCATTTCTTCAGCATTTGTCAAATCTTAACCAAGTAAGTTCCCAATAATTATATTCACTATTTACGTAATCATTCAATATTATTTCATTGCAAGGATATATGTTAATGCTAACTCCCATTGACTTGGATCCGCCAAAGCGTGCCCACCACCTTACTCTCATTTTTGCTATTTCGAGCTGGTTTATGGAAAATGAAAGTAAGTTTTTAATTTATTTCTCAAAAATTATTTATCAAATAAAATTCAATTATAGCTTACGGACATCATATCACACATGTTGAAATACCAAAGGTATAAGCAGTTACTCTGGTGAAGGCGTTTCGTAGTTAATTGGCGAAATGTCTTAAATTATAAGTATAAGATTGTGTCTTTTATCGTTTTAAAGCATTTTTCATTATTTTTGCATTGCGTGTCATACGATTATGTTAATGAATAAGTGAGATAAAACCAACAGAAAATATGCAAAATTATAGTCACTAACAAATAAAATTTTAATTTTTTTTATCACAGTTCTGCTAAAAATGTTTTTGCGGAAAACAAAATCTGAAAATTTTAGTCCGAATTTCCTCTATTTTGCTACAAGTCTATTTTTGGTTTGAGCCTTGTTCTAAAATATAGTAAAAACATTGAATGTTATGTCGATAATTATTCATATTATAATTACGTTTTGTGTTTAGAACAAATTTTACTTAAACTTTATATCAATCCGAATTTGACAACTTAAACCCTGAGTAAACAACATCCTTAATTATCACAAAATTTCTTACAATAGGAGGTTTTATTATCACTATCTAGTCTTCCACTGCTGTGATTATCAAGTCTTCTACTCCTAGATACATGTTGTTATATATCACCCTGTCTTCCACTCTTAGATGCATGTTGTTATATATCACGCCGTCTTCCACTCCAAGACAAATGGTAATATCTGTAAGTCTTCTAGATAAAGACAAATATTGTGGTCATTTAATCGTCCACTTCTGGACGAGTGATATTGTCACCGAGTCTTCCACTTCCTAAGGAAACGTTTGACATAAAATAATAATCAAATTTTTCACTCCTTCTCATCTTCAACTTTCCTGCAAATAATTGCTTTTGCCATCATCCAGTGTTCTATTTCTGTACTAATGGTGTTATGATCAAGTCTTTGAAATCTTGGCGAATATCAATATGATCCGATCTTCCACTCAGTGACAAATGGTGTTAATATATAGTATTCTACTAGACCAACATTGTTTTCCCACTTTTCCACTCCAAAAATGAACTTTCAAGTCTTCATGGAGTATTGTTAAAATTATGGATCCTACACCGAAAAGTGCGTTGTATAATCAACATCTACCTCACAGAGAGTCTTCCAATCAATTTTCTTGCATATAAACGAGTTTTAACATCATACAGTCTACCACTTATAGACAGAAAATGTAATTAACAAATCTTCCATTGTAATCATTCAGTCTTCTACACGCACACAAAAGTATGTCGTTATGAATTAACCTCATACTCATAGCCTTTTCATTGTATTTTTTATCTTTTCACCTACACCTAGATGCTTTCAGTCTGGTTTCATTTATATTTCAGCATTTTAGTAAACCTTCAGTCAACATTTGTAAACATTCAGTCAACATGTAGTGACATTTCAGTTAACATTTTGTAATTAACATTTAGTCAATATTTAGTGATCGTTCAGTGAAAATTCAGTTTCCATTAAGTCAACATTTTGTTAATTTTTAGTCAACATAAAGTGATCATGTTGTCAATATTTAGTTGACTTTCAGTTAACATTTTGTAATCATTCAGTCAACATCCAGTACCCTTTTATTAAGAATTCCATGACATTTTATTTGAAATTCCGTTAACTTTTTGTCAAAATATAGTAACTAAATTTTCGGACAACATTCAGTTCCGTCAACAACCTTGACCTCTCAGTAAAATTTACGTGATTTTTCCCTGATTTTTTTTTGGGGGGGGGGGGGGGTAGAATGTTTTTCTTTAAAAAAAAGCTCACTGATATGTTATGGAATTGTAAATAAAGTGTTCTTTTTATCATCTTTATGTTATTTTATTTATAAATGACCATTTTTCGACCATATGCCTTTATTCAGTGATCTAGTCGACTGAACGGTCCGATTTCTTCCTGTGTCTCTCAAAGTCTTCTTTTTTACACCAGCCAAGGCTACAGCGTAAATATATACTGTTTTATTTGCATTTTTGTCATATACTGGTGGATTGAATAGTTCAAAATTATAACAAAACGTATGTATCTTTAACAATTATGCTTTAAAATAAAAATAAAAAACCCCCAAAACAAAAAAATAGATAAAACGGTCAACAAAAAATTTATTTCGTTTTCGCGCGAAAAACAAAATAAATTTCTTTTGCAAACTTTTGAATTGAGTTTTGATTTTAAAAAAAAATGCTTAATCTCTATTTCCTGGTAATAGAAATTCACGAGTTGTCTTGGTTATATGCAATGAAAAATAATGTATAAACAAAATGAAATGAAATTATAATTATATTGATTATTTTTTTTTTCATGTATTTGGACACACTAGGTACATGTTGCCCTAGACATAATAATTTTAAGTACTGTTTAATTCAAATTTATACGAGACTTTAATGATTTGATAATTTAAATCTTACTATTGAAGTTCCCTTTAAATAGTTTTTGATTGCTTTTAAAGATCTGTTGATAATAAAAATAACGTTGAATAAAATATTCGTATAAAAAAATTATAAACCAGTAATGATATCACTTAAAAAATGAAATCAATGTAAAACTTATGCATGTTAATCGAATGAAATCATAGCTATACATCAATTTCATTTTTTTTTCATCAAATAGTGTGGCCATTAAACACGCTCGTTAATAACATGTTCAATCTTGGATAGAAAATTAAATTCCCCTAAAATAGTTTTCGTATATTCTTTTTGAATACTGATGCGATATTTGAATCTTTTGATAAATGTAAGTTTTTTAAGCTTTAATACATAATTTACAAATTTGTAAAAAAGTTTGTATGTTAAAATTAAGGATTTAAATTAATTGTGGAGTGTGGCTGTTTTGGTTTAGTTTCTTCATATTCGAAAAATTGTGTTGGGTTAAAATCATTTTAAAGTAAATTTTATATCTCTAATTCTAATGAGTTGCCTTCTGTCAAATCAAATATCCAGAAATTGAATATTCATAAGTTCTGATTTTTTTTATGATCATGATAGTACAAAAAAGGCCGCATTTGTATTATCTTTTTCAGTTAGACCTCTGTAAACAATATAATAGACTCGACAAATTCCTTGCCTAAGGATGGTACGGTATGGGGGACAACTTCTATCAAACTGATAACAACAAATCAAAGGCGGGTAGTGATCAGTGGTATAGATTGATTCAAAAGTAGGTTAACGCATAGCACAAAAATCAACCCAGATAAGTGGGCCCGACAAGGATTAGAGGTTTCTGTAGATAATCTGTATATTGTATGTCACTGAGTGAAGGTCGCCATCATCAGTCCGTTTGTCTCCAACACTGGCCTCAGCAGGTTCACCCTGACTGGAATCTAGGACTATCTGATCGGGCACATGCTAGTCAGAGTGACAAGAACAGACGATACGTTGATTAAAATTTTCAATAATCGCATCACGCTTTTGAAATTAAAAATGGGCTGAACAAGAGAAACAAAATCCAAAAATTAAAGAAATTCATTAAGGTGTGGAATTTTAGATTGCATCATGACGGCCTGAGATATTTCATTTATTTATCAAAGGCAAGCTGACGTTTTTTCTCTCTCCTGTAAAATGATATCATTTTCCCATCACATCATAAACCATAGACATGTGATAGAAAAAGAATATCGATTTCTCTCAGATCTGGAAGACGGCCAGGCTTTGGATAAAACAATTTTACACTGAATCATGATTTGTGTAGAAAATCTCGAAAAATTGAAAGATTTACGTCCAAGCGAGCGAGGAAGAAAAATCCAATAAGGCTGGCATCAGCCCGGACCTGCCTTCACTGCGGACCTGTAAATCACGTATAATAAGAGCCGTGTCCGGGAATCGCCAAATCGCTAACCCGGTCACCAGCGCCGAAGCGCCGAGGTTTTTATCTTAATGACCCGTGTTCCCTGACGTGTGAGATCGGCAGCATCGCCCATGGAGGACGGACCAAAATTTATGGACCCAATTTACATGTTTTGATTAAAAACAGGACCCCCGCAGCTTAAATTATATTCGGTTTATTTTACTCCGTTATTTATGAGACCACTCGATTTCACTCTTCTATCTATACATATGCATGTATGTACACATTTAATGTATACATTTGTGGTATAAGGGACGCAACTCTCATAATTAGCAAATTAAGATCTTTCGAACCTTCGCTAATTTGTATCAAGATAATACACATGTACAGGGTGGTTTTTTTCTTCTATTAGTCGGGCTGCAAAAATATGAACTTAACATTGATTATTCCGGGTATTGGAGAGGAAATATATATACAGTATGTATATATTTGTAATAATTGATATACTTTTGACTAATAATGCATTATCTAAAGAACATGCATATTCATGACCTAAATATCAAGTTGCAATAATAAAACTCTATTCAACGCAAACTAGACATAAAAAACAAAATGAGAGTATAATGGCGGGGTCTTAGCCAAATAAAAGCATGCTTTGTGAAGGTGTGATTCGCTGTCTTGAAATTGGGTCAAATTTTACAGCAATCGCCTATCGTGCATGTTTAATTAGTCAGCGTTGACGTCAAAAATGTATCCAGGCTACCCTTACCCGACTAATTAACTATGATATATGTCTAAAAGAAAATGTAGTGGGAGTTATATCGCCGACTTACTTCCGGTAGAGTTATTAAAGTATTTACAGAGTTGTCTTTTCTTGTTTCCGGAATGATTCAGTTTCTACATTATAAAGGTTAAATGTGTTATAGATCTAAGTGAGAAGAGAATAAATTTTTTCCGTCGTAATTAACAACAAATGCCGACGATTGCCAAATGAAACGAGTGATAATGCTAGAAATGAGGCTGTTTAATTTCTGCGATAACACAATGAGTTATCCTCTATCGATCTACTGACAACGTCTGGCCCCAAAACAAGTTATTATGTTGTTATGAATATTATTACAATATCACTCTTCATAAATAAAGCAAGCGCGGAGGAATACATTTAGTGCTGACAGTCAGGTGATTTAAACATTCAATAGATCTTTTTTCACAACAATAGTCGTAATGGTTCGTTTATTATCTTAATAGAATCTACGGCCAATCAAAAACCTTCTACCATTGGTATCATTTACATTTTGAAATCTATCTACACTTTCTTTAGTTAAGTCGATTTTTTGACTCATAAATCCATAGTATTATATATTTGGTTTATTTTTTTATTTTATTGTTGAGTTATTGTTATGGATTAGTTTTTGCATACATGTGGCGCAAATCACATTTATCTACGTCTTTGTTTAAATTTTTTATGTTCATTTACAAATGTACTTTCTTAATTCTAATTGTTTAAATAAAGAAAAGGGTGACTGTTATTTGATACTGGAAATTTTAAGTATATATATTCAGATTTTCAATATTGATATTTGTTTTATATCTCTTACTCTTAATTTTAATATTTCTGTTGATGAAATGTATCTTATTTATTAAATATATTGAATATTCATATTTCAAAGATTTATTACAAATAAAGAAAGTAAAGATAATTTGACACAATTTGTTAAAAGAAATTACACACTTATACGTCGTTGATGACACGTGTACTATGAAACAGTGCGATTTTTTTTGGTAGTAAAATGTAGTTTTAAAAAGTCACACTGCAATTTTCCCACAATCTTTTAGACTAAAACAAAAGAGATTCCAAGTCTACGGTTGGCATCAACCCTCATGTGAAATCCTGGGAGATTATTCCACAGACGGAGTAATGCCAAATGAATGTTGAAGTCAGATATTCCCAGAAGAAATTATCAAAGAATGGCTGAAACTCGGCTCTTTCTTACAATATCATCGACAGAGTAACTAGAAGAATTTCAGGACTGTTTTTAAATAGCTTTCAATTGTTTTAGTCCGTTATATTTAATTTTGTTTTGAAATATATAAATCCTCATACACATTAATATTGGAGTGAAGAAAATAAATTAAACGAATGTAACGAAATGAATTTCTTTTTTACTAAAGTAGACCAATGCTCCGTGTAAAATGAACAATTTGTGTCACACAAATCAAAAATATAGAATTTATATATCATAAACTTTACAAACGCTATCGCCAATAAGCTTGTATTAACAATACCACACAACCTTTGATAATTAGTGTGGACATATTGAATTGTTCTGATTGATATATGTGGCATAAGAATTAGAATTTGATACTTTTAAAGATATGAATTTGGATCTCTACACGCACACCATTGGTGAATTAAAGAGTGCAGTTTGTGTTACGAAGTCAGTTCGTCCATTTCTCTGCTGCTGGATTAACTCTGGATTAATAGGGAAATATCGTGTATTATTCAAGACTCACTTTATATTTGTTTTTCTCATAACCTTGTACTCACCGTAAAAGGTACGCCGAGTTTATGTATTGACTTGTTTTTCTATTTTACTAAATTGAATATACAGTAAATGCATTGCCATGCTTTTTTTCCCCAGCATAATAGATTATTCATTAGCTTGTACTATATAGAACCTTTTAAAAACTTGTTAAAAATCTCATTTTATTATTTTTTTTTTAGATCTTTTCTTTGTAGTTTCATCCTCAATTTATTTCAGAATTTCTGTTAGATACGAAGGTAAGTCGTCACAAAATGTTTAAAAATATTCCATATTTTCAATACATTGTAAAATTATCTAAAAATGAAGTAAATATAAAGTCAAAAAATATTGGTATATAAAATTTATATTTATCTTAAATTATATATGTACTGGTATTATCATTAATCTTTAATCAATAATGTTCAAAAATAATTAAAATATATAATGTACATAAACAAATATAATCAATTAAATAGAAAATGAAAAATCAGAAATCGGATTTCTGAGACATAACGCATTTGTTTTGCACAAAAATATATTTGTTCGTTTTGACAAATTATCTTAAAGTAAGTCGGGAAGCAGTATTGAAAACCCAGAGAAAATGGTCGCCGAAATTGAAACTTGAAATTCTTTCTTAATTTGCATTCATATAACAAATCACACCAACTTGTTATTTTTATCTTTTTGGTAGACGAGACTTGCCTGCGGTACACCAGAAAGCTATCTATTAAAAACAAATCTCGAAAAAGGGCTTTTGATTTGGTTATTTGTCTGTAATATCGATAGTAAAAATATTTATATTTTACGTCTTGGCACATTGCCATAAACTCGACACGAAGCGTCTGTTAGATACAAAGTAGTGAAATCTCCAAATTCCAAAAATAATCAAGAAACACGTGTATAAAGAAATATTTTAAATACAATCAGCCAGTAGTAGACTTCTGTGGTTGCATTGTTTATACCTGACTACAATGACTACTCCCCACCAGTCACTTACACACTTCATTATATAAGAGTTAATACTCTTCCAACCATACTGGACTGAGAAGTGAGGAATCATACTTGTTACGTTACAATAGGTATAGGGAAAACAAAGTATTTTTGCTAAAAATAAATGATCTGAAGCGTTCTGCAACATGTTCATCATTAAACAAAAAAGAAAAAAAGAAAAAAAGCACGTTTCAGCCCCCAAGTAACGGTTGTCACATTAGAGAGGCTTTCCTTGGGGGTCAAGGGTCCGTTAAACGTTTATTTTTTAAATTTGTCGAAATATTTGTTCTGCTGATCTGCTACCATATAGTGTAAACTAGTACTTTGACCATGGCGCTAACCAACAATAGCAATGGAATATTGACAATGGTTAAGAGTTCCGAATTAACTCTCCTTCCCTCGTCCTGAAAAAAGGGGGCACCTTGTTCCGTGTCCGGCGGCGCATCGATGGCAACCAGAAAGGGAGAAACTCCTTGAAAGTAAAATCAAAGAGAACTTATGTCTATATACGTGTATCTTCCAATTATTGGTAAAATAGACAACTTTATTTAACAAATTTAAATATCCATATATTTGAAATGATAATGTTAACCAAATGTGGAATTTAATTTTTGTAGCGGTTCATTTGGGTATAATATTGATAATCAATTTGTTTTAAAATAACTTTGTCATAGTTTTTAATTACTGATTAGACACATTGTAAAATTTCTCAGACATATCTTTACTGTCTTCAAATAATGACTCCAGTCTGATTCACCTCAACCAGGATCGAGGTACATGTAGACATACCAGCCAGAAGATTTACAATTGTAGTTTATAGAGTAAAAAGCACTGACCCTATAACAACTTTATTCAACGTTATTTCAGCACCGTCCCTGGTGGCTTCATAACCTAAATGATTCACACCTTGGTTTGTTAAACCAATATTCAATGATAATTATTATACCGGTTTTTTTTTTGAAAATTTCTCCAAAATGCACTACTACCAAAAAGATCGGTTTGCTGCATGGAGTTACAGTTAATAAAATATAATCTTTTTATTCTGAAATTAGATGATTGATTTTGTATCGCAAGTATCTTTATGAGCAAAAATATAAGCTTCGGGCCAACCAAATCTTGTCTGGATCTTGCATATGACCACTGTAATTCAACTTATGGCTAATATGGAAGCCTTCTGATCCTAACCATGTACAATATATATAAAATTGACCTCATTTTTCTAAATCTTATGCATCTTATGATGATTCCAACAATAAATAAATATTGTCTAGTTCCATTTGGGTAAGGCTCTTAGCTCAACTATATGATATGCTGTGGAATCATTTTTATTCGTGGAGGTCAATGTTCGTAGGTAGCCAGAAATTTTCTGGTTCGTGTGGACGTAATTTCGTTGGTAGTGTAATCAGGATAAATTTAATACATATTAAACTACTGATTGTGTATAGGTTCGTGGGGATGTAAATTCGTGGGCAAGGGTTACTCACGAAAGCCACGAACATTGGTCCACCACGAACAATGATGATTCCACAGTAATATAAATTCAATGTTAAATTTTGTTATGTTTAGTAGTCGTACGACAAATATATTTTTCGTGTTTATTGGCATTTGGTTTTGCTATTTAACTTTTAAAAAAAAGCAATAATGAATTGCAGTGTTAAATTACAATTAGACACGTAAGCTATTATATTAATAACACTTAGTTATTAATATCACGTCCAATGTTAACATTTGACCAAAACTTGACCCTTTGTCAAACTCCCAGATGTTGATATAAAATGTATTTTATGAAAATTGTCACGCAATATTTTGTGAATATCCACCGACTGGTGAAGCATATAGTTCTGATATTTTGCCGTATTCCTCGAATCCGGATGTTCAAGAAGAATCAAATTGGGCTAGGTTGGTTAACATTTTCTCGCAATAGACAGCGGAGTTTGGGGATGTCAAGTAAAGTTATTGTAAGTAAACCATTAAAACGCTTCTAAAACAATTAGTTCTAATTTAGCACCTTCGTTTACTAAGCTTATTCTTAAATATAAAGTTACCCGAGTGGTTAGAATTAATTCTAACAGCAGATCAATTTATCTTGCTTGTAAATACATAAATGTCTCAAATCGTTCTCTTCCCCTGTTTATCAGAAATATCATCGTTAGAATACTGATTTTGCTTTATACGAAAAGTAAATTTGCTGAGGATGAAAAACATTGGCAAACTATATGAGGTATATTATAATGTGTCCCTATAAGCTACACAGAAATTGCATGCAAAAGTTAATTTATAAGTTTACAGATATATACATATATATATGACATATTGCTAATTAGTGTTCACCTCTACTTACCAACAATCACTCCCCCTCTATCTAAAAAATATGTAGACTTTAATAAGGAAAGCGTTAATTAAAGAAAACAGTGACAAGGCTTGTACATGTCGGAACGCATATTTGTCTGTACATGTACATGTTTATGTACGATATTTGTCTATGTTTGTTTTGTAGTGATGTCATTATGTTAACATATATATATATATAAATGATGTGTGAAGATTAGAAAAAACAATTGATATCAACAGGTTTATAAAAGTTTGAAATAAAAAAAAACATGTTACCTGACTGTAACCTAAAAATACAAGTTATTTTCTAAGAACATCGTTGTTCAGTTTGACATGAAACAATTTTTGTTTATGGCATAAATAATAAAACAGTATGATTTTGATAACTGTTTAGTTTACTTTACTGAAAAAACACTAGAATATGTCTAAATAATTATATAATAATAATAACTTTATAAAGTGAAAGTATGGTGCATATGTGAAGATGTATCTACACATATTTACTGAAAGTTATATTAAATATTAAATCTTTAACCATTAATTGCAGGATATTTACATTTAATGGTTTTTTTTTCTCTAAACTGATTTTGTATATATTTATCTTAATACAAAACTCCCTTATACATATGTTGTATACACGCTAAACATTTTGTTTCCATTATCTTACGAATGACTCATGAGAAAGTTGCAAAAGATCGTTTTGTCTCTAGATTTCCTTTCTTCGAGTTTCTTCCATTGTCTCGGAATAAATATGTATTTGTATAACTTACTTTTTACTTTGATTTATCATTACACAGTTTGGAATGTTAATCTTGTTTCTACATCGAAGTTATTAGTTCTTGAGTTTTACAAGAGTTCAAAGTTACCTACTTTCCTAAAAGTTGTGAAATTGAAAAGATAGGGCAATACAACGAACTTACAACTATAAAAATTAAAGACTATTTTTTCAATACAAAAAAAGTATTTTTATCTCTTTATGCAATTTGAAAGATTTGGTAAACAGATTTTATCATGAACAAATTTTGTTTTGTTTTTTTATCGATACATGGAATATTATGCATGTATATTTCAGGTGCTAGAACACAAAGGATTTTATCGCGTCAAATGTAACTATTAATAAAAGAATTAATGTGAAAGACTCTCGACTTCTTGTTGTAAAAAAAACAATACCTAATGCAAACTATTAGATATACGTCACTTTACCTTGCTATTATTATTACATTGTACTTAAATTGCAATTGAATGTCTATCAAAGGTTTCAATAAAAGTTCATGTGTATATGGAACCTTCTTCTGGACCAGTAGATCAACTTCTAGCTAGGTTACTTGACCAATACATACCTCAAATACCAACTGACGTATGGTCCCCAATCTTAACCTGCTTCTGTATACAATCAGATGTAGACATGGCAACAAATGTATATGTACATTTATATACATATACATATATATTTACTTGCATCTGTTGACAAGATGTAGATATGGTGACCAGTGTAAATGAAATTCACTAATTGTAGACATTCATGCTCCCAAGTCAATAATGTACAAGAAATATTTACATGTATGTAGTATCTACGATATTAAAAAGTAAAAGGTTTTAAACTGCAATTCACTTTTCAGCAAGTTAGAGATTTGAATTGAAGCATCTTTGAAGACTCTGTACGTATCTTTTCATATAATGTTTGTACATTATATTCAGCTATGTACTTGATTGATAGGTATCGAAGCTGCTATCCGCCAAAAATGCAATGCAGCATGTCCATCTTTTGACCACCAGAGGTAGACCAGTCTATACCCACCGATCTAGACACCAGATAAAGAAGGGACCATAATATTACCTACCTACATCAACGAAACCGAAGGACTCGTCCATTTATTTAAATAAAAATGTCAACATATATGAAGCATGGTGTTCTATGTTTGTAATAAATCTGTTTATTTTACCTGACCGAGTTACAGGGTAACCAGGTGTGTCTCAATCATATCAAAACGATAAGACTACGAAGAGGGAATCAGTGCTTTATAACAATGAAGCGGTCTTAAATCAAAATTGTTTCTTTCACTTTTTTCAAGCATGAAATCCTAATGGAAAATACAAAGTTTTTAGTTCAAGGGAAACAGAAAGCGTAGATGCATTAATTGACTCTACCAAAACTGGTTCAATGACTAATAAATAATTTTTTTTTGTTGATGTTTGAAGAGAGTTCATTTAAGTTTTATTTTGAGTTTTAAACACCTGGAAGTTGCTTTCAGTTAAAAAAGAGCAAAACTATTCAAATAAAATGACGAAACAAATCGTAAAGAGTGAACTACTATATCTTTTAATTACTCATTAAAATAAAAAAGTTTTATTTTGTAAGTTGTTGCAACAATAATAAAGTGCTATCATGATATACAAGAAAAATGAGAGATTGCAAATAAAAACAGTGTGTCATTTTAAAAAGGAGACGAGAAAAGTTACATAATTTAGTGTGAAAAAAACTGGATATAATAGATGACTGGTTCATAATTGCTGGTGCCTTTTTTTTTTGTTTCTTTTATTTTAGGTTTACGGTTTGCTTTTTGTCATATTTGAAATTGTTCTACGAACTTAATTCTAGATCCTACAATAAAAAAAAATGGAAAAGAAATCTAACATTTGATACGAATTTTAACCATTCATGGTTAAACTTGACATAAGGCTTGCTCATATTTTTTAACATTTTGTCATCATAAGTGTCTCGCCTTGGCTAAAACTTTGGTCGACACACAAAGGAGGATTTGTCATTTTCCATTTAAAATAAACCACTTTTTCTCTCCCATAGATCTTTTCAGTTCTTGTGTTTGGCCTATTTAAACTTATAATATTAACTATTTCTGCTGCCCTCTTGTGGTTTTTGTCTGATTTATTTACAGAAAAGCTATTGGTCGTCTCTTCCCCCATTTACCTTTTTGTCTGGAAATCGTTCGTCGTGCAGAATGGTCACTCCTTGCCAAGGCATCTCTTGACAAGTAGACCTCAACAGTTTGCTTTATTTTTTGCTTTCTTTAAAACTCAATCTGTATAAGGATTTCATGATTTCTGAGAATTAAATCTTTATGAAATATTGTCGATGGATTTTTTTACCTCTAGTTTTCAAGCCATCTTTACTAATTGCCTTTTTAAAATCAAAGTGTTTATATACTCAAGTGTATATATTATTTAAATTGAAATGTGTAATGTTTATAAATATTAATACATATCGAAACATTCCCAAGATTATTTAACAAATTAAAGACAATTGCAATATGTAAACAAAAGGTCTCTCTGTATGGTTTATTCAGTATGTAATGCGGGTATTGCATAAAAATACATAATGAGTTTCAACGACCAAGAAATGAACTCAATAGCTACTCAAATGCATCTACGATATGGCAACTCACTTTTTGTAAACAATACAAACAGAAATAAATCATTATACAATGAAATACTAAAAAGATATTTGTTAATGCTTACACTGTTCTACCTACCTCAGTCTATTTTTTTAAGATGTCCGTGTTCGCTCTGCTCCTGTTTTGAAATTTTCCTTTGGACTTTTGAATTTGAACACTGTTCGTTATCACCACATGTCATTTATAATCCCTTTAGAACGACTGCTAATGATAGTATTGTTTTATTTTTATTTTCTGGTCACTTTTGAAATTTATCCTAATAAAGGTATGGTTTGGAGGGTTTTTTTGCATAACAATATTATCAATTTTTTGAGGCGCGTTGCAAATTTTGCAATCATGAAATAAATGTGTTTCATGTACCTCTTTTATTTTATTTATTTTATTTTTATTTAGAATTGCTCATTATATGAAAACACTATAACTAACAATTTCTGATTCTTTAAGATACACGGCGGGTGTGACCGGTCAGCAGACGATGCTCACTCATCTATAGCACCTGATCCTACCTCTATCTGGGAGGTCCGTGTTGCTCTGCTTTAAATTTGTATTTCGTTTTATGGATTTTTGAGATGGTTGACGGTTTGTTATTGTCATTTTTTTCATATGTAATACGAAAATGGTCGCGAAAGATGGATCATCACAACAATATGGAATTATCATTAATAAAAATTGCTTGGTAATAATCTTTCTTCTCATTGTAGTATACTTTTAGTGAAAAACAAGTGCCACCCCTCAAGAAAAAATTGTAGTTTAAAGTAATTAAACAACATTCACATTGAAACTATTTAATAATTTGTAGACAAATCTACTTAGCATTCAATAAAATACGGGCTGTAATTCTAATATAATAAGGTGTAAAATGTAGGCCAAAATCTGACATTAACTTTTATAGTCATTTTTCATCTAAACAGATAAAAACATGTAATAAATATTAATTTTCCGGACAGTGCGCTCTTGAAATAGAGAACCAAGAGAAAGTTTACCTTTAATCGATTGATAACTATTCAATATCAGTTTTTACTTATCGCCGACATTAGCTTATCCCAGATGCATCAAAGTCTAACATTCAAATAAAGAATATGCTCTAGCTAGACAACAACATGGACATTTGAATGTTAAAATATCTATATCTTATCCCTTAAAGGGGCATGGTCACGATTTCGGTCAAAAATTATTTTTTGATTTTAAGGTTTACAATGCTTCAGTAAGGCAATTTAGGCAACCAAACTTTGAGAGTTATTCGTTGCGTTTTAAGCGAGTTGCAGAGCTTACAATTCTTTGCCATGTACACAAAGCTTTTGTTTACATTTTGAACGTTGAAGTGAAAATTCCAGTTTTAGACCTAAAATGAATGTGTTATACGTTAGGAACTGTTTATTTATGCTTAAGATGAATAAAAAGATAGACAAATCAGCTTGAAAAAGATTTTTTACTGGTACATTGAACCTATGTGAACAAAAACAGGGCACGAGCCTTGTTTACATGACAAAGAATTGTGAGCCCTGTATCTTTCTTATAACTCTAGGACTAACTCTCAAATTTTGTTTGATCATTAGAAATGCATTCCTAAAGCATATAAAAGTAAATAATAAAAACATAAAATTAAATTTTACCAAAATCGTGACCATATGCCCCTTTTAAGATGCTTGGTTCGATTTTAAATCAAATGTTGTGACCGCTTTTGAACGATGATTATTCTAAGTATGTGTATAATGAAAGACATTGCAGTAGTTTTCCTGGTCAATTCAGTCATATTTCAATAAAAAAAAATGATGTACAAAATCTATTTTAAAACAAGAGGCCCATGGGCCACATCGCTCACCTGAGGAACAATAGGTATGATAAAATCAGCTTAATGGAGTCATAATAAAAACTATCTGGACAATGTAGTATACATGTAGATCCTGTGTAAATAAAAATCATTTTTTTCCACAGGATATTCTTATGTTTATTATCATTAGTCCCTTTTCTAACAGGATGCTTTTATAGTAATATCACATGTTGAGCATTGCAGCTCTCAAAAAGATCCTAAACAATTGTTTATAAATGGGATATAAACCTACATCAAACTCTGAACCCCTTGTGAGACCCAATCGTCCAGGAATCATCCAGAAGCCAAAATCTAAACAATATTAAATAATCACTTGGCTGATTATTTTCTGAGAAGAAGATTTTTAAAGATTTACTCTTAATATTCCTATGTAAAAAGTTGACCCCCCATTGTGGCCCCACCCTACCCCCGGGGGTCATGATTTTCACAACTTTGAATCTACACTACCAGATGATACTTCCACATAAGTTTCAGTTCTCCTGGCCTAACGGTTTCTGAGAAGACGATTTTTAAAGATTTACTCTATATATTCTGATGTAGAAATTCGATCCCCAATTGTGGCCCCACTCTACCCCTGGGGGTAATGATTTTCACAACTTTAAATAAACACTACTTGAGAATGCTTCCACACAAGTTTCAGCTCTCCTGGCTAATTCGTTTCTGAGAAGAAGATTTTTAAAGATTTACTCTATATAATCCTATGTATAAATTTGACCTCCCATTATGGCCCCACCCTACCCCCGGGAGTCATGATTTTCACAACTTTGAATCTACATTACCTGAGGATGCTTCCACGTACGTTTCTGCTTTCCTGGCCTAACGTTTTCTGAGAAGAAGATTTATAAAGATTTACTCTATATATTCATATGTAAAAAGACAAACCCCAGATGTGGCCCCATCCTACCCTCGGGAGTCATGATTTTCACAACTTTGAATATACACTATCTGAGATTGCTTCCACATAAATTTCAGCTTTTCTGGCTAAATGGTTCTTGAGAAGAAGATTCTTTAAGATTTTTTTTCTATATATTACTATGTAAAATGTTGACCCCCATTGTGGCCCCACCCTACCCCCGGGGGTCATGATTTTCATAACTTTGAATCTACACTACCAGAGGATGCTTCCACATAAGTTTCAGCTCTCCTGGCCTAACGGTTTTTGAGAAGAAGATTTTTAAAGATGTTTTTCTATATAATCCTATGTGAAAAGTCGACCCTCCATTGTGGCCCCACCCTACCCCCGGGGGTCATGATTTTCACAACTTTGAATCTACACTACCTGAGGATGCTTCCACGTAAGTTTCAGCTTTCCTGGTTTAACGGTTTTTGAGAAGAAGATTTTGTAAGATTTACTCTATATAATCCTATGTAAAAAGTCGACCCCCCATTGTGGCCCCATCCTACCCCCGGGGGTCATGATTTTCCCAACTTTGAATCTACACTACCTGAGGATGCTTCCACTCAAGTTTCAGCTTTCCTGGCCAAATGGTTCTTGAGGAAAGAATTTTTAAAACTCCTCGAAAATTTTCATTAATTTTTATTATCTCCCCTTGTAAGAGGGCTTGGTCCTTAATTTTCACAACTTTTAATCCCCTTAGGCTAAGGATGCTATGTGCCAAGTTTGGTTGAAATTGGCCCAGTGGTTCTTGAGAAGATGTTGAAAATGTGAAAAATTTACAGACGGACAGACGGACGGACGGACGGACGGACAACAGACAAAATGTGATAAGAATAGCTCACTTGAGCTTTCAGCTCAGGTGAGCTAAAAACCGACACAAAACGGTACTGTGTTATTTAGCCTCATATTAAAATTCGCCCCTGGCGTCGAGGTAGCTATGATTGTACATGTATTACACCTTTGACATCGCTATAAATAAAGGTCATAATGTTTTGGCAAATCAAAAATAAACCTGTCTACATTTTGTTTGCTAATATTTCTGAAGTTTGGTTTTGTTTACAATCTTCGCATAAAATGCGGGTTAAATAAACCTAATCATTCGGGGAACGAGACCAAACGGTTCCCTTTTCTAAACATTCCCATGATGCAGTTTGTTTTGGGTTTGGCCCAGAAAGAAAATATTTTTATTTACATCGAATATTTCTAACTTTGAAACGAGATCGATTTTGCTGGTGTAAATAGGCAAAAGTCTATTATAATACTTTCTAGGATAATTGGTTTGTATGGAAAATTATTTGATACTGTATAGCGAAAAATAAAAATCATAATATGCAGCTTAAACAGTAGAAATGAATTTTGCCAAGAATACGTATGAATAGTAAAACTTTTGTGAAACAAATTCAACCTTAATCAATGATATATAAATCTTTATTTTGCTGTTAATTTCATATGGACAATCTTATCAATAAAATAAGAATTATTTTTAGCGACTGTTTACTAGTAATTCTCTAGCACTTTAATCATGTAGATGTATTTGAGTAGAAGATAGACGAGTATGCTTTGAGATCGAAACCGCAAAACTATATAAGCACACACAATGTATTAAAAATACAAATTTTACACAAGTATACTAGTATACAATTCAAATAAAATTGTGTTTTTTGTCGTGAAAAAAAAACCACCGTTGAATATTTAAAATAATTAATAGTATTACAATGTATTAAATAATATAAAATACCCAACACGTCCAAGTTATTGCAAGCCCTGCTTGCTAAGAATGCCTTTCCTTTACTTCTTGTACAACGCAAATCAAAGGCCTTGCGATATCCTTCTATTGATATTCAACGATGGGATATTGGAAATTATTTATTTCTATTCATTGTGCATCGTTTGCCTTTATCCACCAATTACTGATGCTATAGCTGATAATGTGTTTCTCTTCTAGGCCTATTGGGTTTTTTTAACTTTTTTTTTATATTTATTTATTTGCAGAGTTCGGCATTGTAAGTTTTATGGGTTTTTTCCTCGTGTATGGGCGCATAAATGAATTGAAAACTAAAAGATCAAGTATGAAGGCGAAAGGTCTAGGATTTTTTTTCATTTTTATTCTATTCAAATTTTGCCATGCAGGTAGTAAGTTAACGGAAGGGAATTATCTTGTATTCAATATGAGGCTATTTAGTTTATTTTTTAATGAAATCCAACGTTGCAAATTTCTAAATAATACCAACGAAAAAATATTACATAAATTAGCTCATTTTTCATTAGTGAATTGTCAGACAAGTTTGTGGCTGACTAAGGGGTTTGAAAACTTGCAAAATTTACACTACCAAGATATTTCTATGGTAATCTTAATGCAGATTGTATGTTCATTTCTTCCTTCAATGTATGTATCAAAATTCTGCCAAAAACGACTTGGTTAAATAAATGAATGACCATAACATACCAAAAGATGTTAATTTTGTATTATTTGCTATGATTGTTTATCTTTCGTTGAAATAGTGGGTCATTTTATCATGTTCATTATTTTATTTCAAAAAACAACAAACGATTTTTGCAATGTATAATTGTAATATGTAACAATATCTTTGCTTTATGAAACTTAAAGGTACACATATAATCACCCCTTTTCCATGTCTATTTCTACCTTTATATGTACTATTTGCCAATTGTTGGGGTTTTTTCTTCATTTTTTCTGCTTCTGCGTACTGAAAGAATAAAAATAACAAATAAAGACATTTTGCCTGCTGTTCAACCCATGTTTAGTGTATATATATATATTATATACATCATGAATTGAATGCTTCTTTAAAGCTGCTTGGTCCGATTTTTCGATTTTTACAGTATCAAATAATTTTCCATACAAACCAATCATCTTAGAAGCTATGGACTTTCTCCTATTACACTAGCAGAATCGGTGTTCTTTCAAAGTTAGAAATATTCATAGTAAATAAAATAATTTCTTTTTGGGCAAACAAAGCATGGAATGTTTAGAAAAGGGAACCGTTTGGTTTCGTCCCCCGAATGATTGGGTTTATTCACCCTGCATGTTATGCATCGATTGTAAACAAAGCAAACTTCAGAAATATTAGCGAAAAAAATGTACACATTTTTTAATTTGCCTGAACATTATGACCTTTATTTATAGCGATGACAAAGTCGTAATACAACCATACCGGTCTCGACGCCAGGGGCGAATTTTAACATGAGGCGAAATAACGAGATTTCCTTTTCTGTCGATGTTTTGTTAACAAATTTTGTACGTATTTTTTTTTCATTGAAATTTGGCTTAATTGACCGGAAAAACAACTGCAATGTCCATTATTATACACATACTTAGCATAACCATCGTTGAAAAGCGTACACAAAATTTGAGATAAAATCGGACAAGCAGCGTTAACCAGACTACTGTACCGAACGATGTATTCATTAAGACTCTTCATATCTGAGGACATATAACACATGATATTGTGGTGTGCGGTCATCATTTAATGAATTAAGTTGCCATTGCAAATGTGAAATATTTAGATAAATGACAATGATGATTAATTATTCAACGTCAAGATAAGTATCTTAAATATCAGGATCTTTGTATTAATGAACCAACCCTCCATTTGTGTTCCATAATGAAAATTGACAATAACAAACTGTCAACCATCTCAAAAATCAATAAAACGAAATACAAATTCAAAGCAGAGCAACCCGGCGGACCTCTAAAAAGATAGAGGCAGGATCAGGTGCCTAGGAGGAGTGAGCATCCTCTGCTGACCGGTCACACCCGAATAATACGAGAAATTGATTGCGAGAAAAACATGTTTTTCATCTCATTTCATCGATTCACTTTATAAAATAACTTAACAACTATTTCCTCTTGTATTGCATGCATACCAAGGTTGGACCAATTAAAGAAATCAGATCGAGTTAAAGGAAAGTAAATGTTTCTCCATGTCAATATTCCATACAGTACAACTCACGTGATAGCCAATCTTTGTCACAGTATTTGAGTTGGTTGACCATAAACGATTAACAAGGAAACTGCCCATGTTGAATTCGCTGTGTACTACGAATGCATTTTGATAATTTCAATTGAGTTAAAAATAAGAAAGTTTTATATGTTTTAGTTATCTTTATGAATAAACAATAGCCTACATTCATACATAGACGTGCACAATAAATCGGACTAGGACTAGTAGTAGAATGTATCGACTTCATTGGATGAAACGCGTCACGTGATAGCGTTACAAATTTCTTTAAAAGGCGAGCGTCAAAATTGATAGGGCAACATGGCGGACGTAACATTATTTAAACTGATTTTTTACACAAACGTATGTTTACCTATCAAACTTTAGGTCCTCGACAAAACAAAACACTTATAAGGTTTGTTACTGACTGTTGAAAGAAATTTGTGGGGTCGGTAAAGTCCATAGAAGGCTCGGCGGCCGAGCATTCTATGGACTTTACCGACCCCACAAATTTCTTTAAACAGTCAGTAACAAACCTAATAAGTAATAATGTGTCGAAATAATACAGTAATTAACCAGATAATAGGACAGATATGCTTATTATATCAAAAAATGAATGGAACCATGTTTAATTACTAGTATTTAAGACATGTAATGTCTTGTGCGTCAGGGGGTTAATATATATTGATGTTTCAGTACAGTTCCTTCAAAGCCCGTATGGAACACTAAGAAAGCTTTAAATTATTTAAACTTGCATCGCTTTCTTCGTATTTTTTTTATTATAAAGAGTGAATATATATATATATATATATATATATATATATATATATATATATATATATATAGGGAACAGACAATATACACGGGATGCAGTGAAACCAGTGAAACTACTGTCATGTCCGCATGAATATAAAAAGTAAAAAGGAATTATTCTTGGTGTATTATAAGGAAATTATTACGATCGGGGCGGGATCAAATTTTGAAGGGCTTTATGATAGAATTGATATTCTTATATAATTCAAATGTAACTGAAATATCAGTTGTAACTTTGATCTTTGGGGAGAGGACTAAAATAGGCGTAGCCTGATGTCCAATCCTGTTTAGTATTTATTTGCATAATAAAATATTTGTTAAATTAAATTAGAATTGATCTCGCCCTGACCGTAATGATCTCTTAATAATATTCAAAGGATGATTCCTCATTACTTATTTTCATATAATTTTCGTAATAATATATATAGTACGATTTAATTTATTATATTTATGCAAATCCCACCTGTGCCACAAAGTTCGTCACTTGCATCATTGATGAAATGTTTTGAACCATACGTTACAAATATAATTCTTAATGTTATCCCAGACAAAGACTAGAAAATATGTGTATACATGTACAGTGTATATGAAAATAAATTAAAAAAAACAACATATATTTTAATATATGTACCGAACACTGTGAAAATTATTTTGTATTTTGGATTATATGCATGTACTCTGAACCGAATTTCTAAGTGTTCACCAAGTATAATGTTTTTACTGTATTTATTTGTCCTGCCGTCGGATTAAAATGATTTCCACTCTCAAGTTGTTAAGAACGATGTATAGATCTAGATGTTGACTTCTTGTTGCGACCCAAGACCTTGACCCTTACTGGATATCACAAACACTTTCGGTTTTGTTGAAGTTCACCAAGAATCGGCTTTCGGATTGTTTTAGGTTGCCGATGGAAATGACGATGCACTTATAAAAGAGAAAAATTATATGTTTAAAAAACGTTTCCTTTGGATTGCTTAATATTTTCAAGAATGTCGAGGAAAAAATAAAAAGCAAATTTAAAGTGAGTATAATCCAGTCTCCAAAATTCCAACGGCTCTGGCTTTTTCCTCAATGATCATTTTGCCAATTTTAAGTGTTTTTCTTTTAAAACTATAAAGACTAACTTCAATCGCAAATGTTGTCAATTTATTAAGCACGCGCAGAAAAATACCAATTCTGATTTCAATCAGTATTGTCTTATTTTATCTGTGTTATTGATAAAAAGACATATCAGTTACGAAAATGTTGAAATGTTCACATAGTTGTATTTCGTCATTTTCAAATTATTATATAAATGAGGGTGAACACTTAGAAGTTTTGTTAAATGTGTACATACGCAAACCTACATAACTTTTAAATACCGCTTTCAAATGTATTGTACGCAAACCTATGACTTTTAAATAGCGTTCACAGGATGAACCTCTCTGCCATTCAGTCAACTGAATGTTTAACTGAAAGGTCTGGAAAGGTGACTGAATGGCGCAATTATGCCATTCAGTCACCTTTCAGTTACCGTTCAGTCACATTTCAGTTAACTGAATGGCAGAGATTCATCCTGTGGTTTTTAAATTTATTGATGTCAACGTAAATTCAAGTAGATATACCTAAATAGTGTAAACATTGTTTACTTATGTCTTTTTGTACATTTGGTCGTGACATTGCTACATTGAGAGCACGGACTCCACGGATTTACACAGGCTTATCCTAAGACTTCAAAGATGTTTTAGTAATCGTACATGAGGTAACGTTAACAGCCGAGGTTTGCCGAATGATGGAAGGCCAAAGCTTCGATCGATCACAAAATAATCCACGCATAGTGAACGTCAACAGTGTCAGATGAGACACAAAACAGTGCCAAAAAAAATGCGTTTTGGTACAGGTTTTAAGTAGGGTAGATGGTCATGAAATCAACTATAAGATCTACCTTAAAATTTTAGATATGAGATTTTAAGTCATAAACTATAATTATGAAGTAAAAAAATCCTTATATCCTAAATTTGTATATGTTTTCTACACCTTTATGCAAAACTCTTCTATAAAGAAAATCAATACAGTCTAAAAATGACCAAGACTATCCATCTCTCTTAAACGTTCCAAAAATGTATTTTCATATGCGTCAAATAATTGATTTAAATTGGTCTGAACGTAATTCGGCTTGGTCAGTCGCTATATGTGAACAAAATCGGATTTCTTATGAAATTATGGGTCAATTAACTTATGAAATAAATATTCAAAATATTAAACATTTTTTAAAAATGTATTTCATGAAAGTTTGACAATGTCAACAAGATTCATCTTTTTTTTCCGTCAATATGTTATTTACCGGATATAAAAGCACTCATTTCATATAGAGTTATATCGACCGTTGACCCCAATGAATGCTCGTTGCTTTGAACTCGCAGTGTCATGCACATAAAGAACGCTCATCCAAATACATTCAGAGAGATTCTGTACGGCATGGGGTATCTCAAAATACTAATCAAAGTTCACGGCTATGAAGAAAGATTTGGCATTGTTTATGCTCACATCTAAATGGTGAAATATATTTTTGTTATGATTTGAAGTTCATGTACAGGTACACTATTGTCACAACATGTATACAAAGAAAACAAACCTATTAAATGATGCAACATTTCAAAAAGTAATGTATATTACAGTGACGCCACTAAAAGGTTAACGTTCTTTGAATAAAATGAAAGTACGCAAAAATATTTTCAAATCCCCTTTTATTTGATGCAATTTTTTTTTTATATCTCATTATCATCAAATCAAAAAATTCATTGAATCAAAAATTTTCACTCAAAGATAGTATCAGTGGAATGAGATTTGACCATTGTATTTCCTTAGCAAGGTGAGATCAAATTTATCGGCTTTTTGCTCAATATGATGGATTAAAAATTGAGTAAGCTGATGATATTATATGTTTTTCTTTTCTTAAAAGATAATACTACATAATGTTTATCAGAATATATGCAAAGAATTGAGGTAACTCATCTATTATTCTCTTTAATTTCTTTAAGAGAGCTGGAAAGTCGTGGTTATTTTAGACTATATTATAAAGGTAGAGTTTTGTATAAAATATTAGAGATTTTTCTTTACGTAATCAGACTAACATGAAAAACATCACATTTAATTTTTTAGATAGATCTGATGGTTAATTTATTGACCACAACCTCCTTAATGAAGGTGACATGTTTTGTACGATTCTGACATTTAATTTTTTTCTGAGTGTGCACATCATAAGAACGTGATATAGAGATAGACAGTTCAATAGAATAAATATTGGCCGTGAAATAGCTTGAAAAAGCAAATATGATGATTAGTTTTTACTACAGTCTATTTTGAACGCTAATAATAGCTTTGATTTAAAATGTGTTTGAAAATTGTAGATAATAATATATAATTATAAAAGCAAACTTCTTATTTAATAAGTTTCTTATTTTTTTAATTAAAAAAACTTATTAAAAATTCAAGCTAGAATTGCTAATCTCTATAATATTATTTAGCGAAACCTATGATATTTCCTCAGCCACTGCTCCGCCATAAATATAGTTCCTTCTTGGTTTTAAGCCGAGTTAAATAGGATTAAACTTTGTTGTACAATTGCAAAAAGAAAAAAAAATATTTTCCCCAGGTATAACCTCTCAATATAAAGGATATCTATGCTGATAAGCTTTTGATAGTTATATTTTTCAGAAACCTGGGGGGAAATTCTTATTTGAATGTGCTGAATGCCAGTATCTTAAATTTACTGTATAGTTTTTCAAGTCATATTTATAACGTCATTAT
Organism: Magallana ariakensis; assembly: GCA_020458035.1. Classification (NCBI taxonomy): domain Eukaryota; kingdom Metazoa; phylum Mollusca; class Bivalvia; order Ostreida; family Ostreidae; genus Magallana; species Magallana ariakensis. Next base: position 3,081,041 of record CM035818.1, on the reverse strand, counting down.
GATCATCACACGATGTTATGGTTTGCCAGTTGCCTTTTTAATGAATATACACATTTAGTTTCGTACTATTACATGAGACGTCTTTTAATACAAAAAATGAATGTAAGAAATAAATTACAATTTTCAAAGTTTCAGATGGTTACGAAATCGGTTGGTATGTGATCAAATCTTCTGAAAATAACTTTCCGATTGATAGGATATGATCATGTGGCTACATGAAACCAGATGAATATCAAATCTGAGTGAATTTTTAAATATTGCTACATGTATAAATAAAATGGAATTATGACTTCGACTGGCCATTAAAAGTTGTCTATTTTCAAAAAGAGTAAACTGTTGGTACCATGTTTACAATGACATGTAGGATTCAGTACAATATAAACTGTTGCTACATGTATGGATTCAGGCCCCCAAGGGCATAAACTGAGAACAAACTTACGTCAGCTAACGACGAGTGTTTTTTACGTCAAAAATCAAAATTTGTAAACAGTTATTCGTTTGTTTAGTACATTGTATTTAGAAAATGGTACAAATATACAGCAAAATGTATCTAATCATTGACACTACACTGTATTTCAAAACATAATCTAAGACAATTTGAATATTGTTTCAATAAGTTTTAATCCAAACTAATTGCATACTAAATCGATATTATTATCATGCGTAGAAATTTCGTTTCTTGGTCGTCTGGAAAATTAGACCTGCTTATAAGAATGTACTGGAAAGAATACAAAAACATATTTAATACATGTACGGAGTGCAAAAAAATGTATTTCCATCAATATAAAAGAAAATAAAGGACATCAAATAAAACGTTACGAAAAAAAAAACAATGATAAGTATTGTAAATAAAAATCAATTTAATTTATCTTGATATTTATTTGTAGACAATATGATTTATTTTTTGAAAATTACACAACGAAATTTAATAAAAATAAAATGAAAAGATTAAATTTTAAAGAAAATTATGAATGTTTTCTATCCTGAATACAAATAAATGTTAATGAGTTTGAAACAAAACAAGATGAGATACGGAGAACCACCAGTTGTAAAGAAAATGGGATTCTCATCGGTCAATGTAGAAAATAAATGACGAGTTAATTTAAACCCCCAAAGTCCCAGATAATATTTTCTAGTTGCTTGACGTTTATTTCGGATGTTTCCCAATTACGCTGTACACTTACTCCAAACCTATTCGGGTTGATACGGAAGCCTCCTTTTGATATAAAACAGTGTAGAAACTTATAAAAAGTATCAATCTATTAACTTGATGGGTATGACTGGGCGTTGATTGGAATAAGATGAGAGGTTTCTGTACCGAGTCACACCTCAAATTACCAACACGTGTGCTGGACTGAAAATAAACCGCAAATAAAAAACATATACAAAGTATTATCCGTTACTTCAAGTGATGAAAGCTGGTATTGTGCATAAATTTGAGATAAACAAAGTAGAATTTTGATATGATTTTAATATATATGACACATCATTACTGTATCGTTCAGTTTATGACCAAAGGGTGTATTTAAGTGTGAATTTTAGTACCTCAGAAACACGGAATAAAGGAAAATGATAGCATCAAAATGCTTTGGAAGCAACTGGCAAATTCAGGTTTATGCCCCAGAAATTCAAAATAATTCCCTGGTAATAAAAAGGAAATAAAAGACTAGGCTCTTTATCACCACGAAATGGAGAGGGTAGTTCATTATTTATTTTTTCGCTCCCAAAAAATTAAACCTAGGTTGTAAAAATCTCATAAAAATTGTAAGCAAAAGATTTTTTCCGCATCAAACGATAGCGGGATTCTTGAGAATTAATCTAACATATTCGCCTTAATTTTCAAACCAAAAATCTGGACGTTTACGGCTTATTAATGTTTGAATTCTTTTTTATCAGAAAAGGTTTGCTCTGTGAGACTGCGGGAACTGGGGGTTAGTTTTATCTATGTAATTTTGTTGACATTTATACGATTTTGATGGGGATGAAAACTGTAAAACGATTTCTGAAATGAACCCCTTTCCGTTGATAAGCTGCTAATGTCAATGTTAGTAATTTTGCTATATTATAGATTTATACTTAAGATTATATCAAGGACATATAAGTTTTCAAATGTTCATTTGATACAGATAACAAGTCGACAAGGTTCATATGCATCTAGGCAGACATATTTACAACAATGGCTTGGTGAAGCGTACGGGTGTGTAAAGCACTTCAACACTTGCATTCATATGTAATTGATGAAAACCACTTTTAATTGTTCTTTGGTTAACGCAATTTAAGGAGGATAAAAATGAAAAAGGAACACCGTTTTGTTTGAAACAAGACGTTAACTTCACTTGTTGTGGATCAGATAAATCAGCCCTAGCCTGAACGTTTTGTTACTTAATTTGTACGTCGTGTACATTAAAAATGTAACCTAGTCACGAATGATGTTGAATTTGCATAGACAATAATCTAAAATCGTCTTTGTTAGTTATTTCTGTTCATAAACGTTTCCTTTCTCGGAGGTAAGGTCATACCTTTGCCTCTCCCATCAACTTCAATATTTGTGTTGTATTTTTCCAATAATGCCATTAAATTATTGTTAATTTTTGTGTCATCCTCTCTGGAACTCGGTTTACTATTTCCGATACATCTGCCCAAAAGCAAGATTTTACTACGTCATCATACGGATGTTTTGATATCAGCAAAATTTTGTATATTTGCATTTGTTTCCTTATCTCTGTATAAAAACCTTCAAAACCCAAACAACAAAAACAGCAATGAGAGATGAGAGACAGGCTATGTGGATGTTTTGTCTAGCTACCTTTTTCTATCATTTCACATTATCATCAAACATTTCTGCCTGTATTCAGTGGTAAACGATTGTGATTTTTATTTCCTATCAAACTAGTTTCGACTTGTAACACCGGGGTTGACACATTTTAATTGGGTAGAATTTCAATTTACGGCGAAGAGGCATCACTCTGCAAATTTTTGCGAATTTAATGAGTTCATCTTGGCAGGTTTATGATGAAATGTTGGCATATAATAATTACAAAGTCGGAGATGGTATTTTTCGCGAAGACGAAATGCTTCTGCACAGGATGCTCACGTCAATTAGACGAAGTTCACAATTAAAACCTTTCCAATGGCTCTGACCAGTAGCAATTAGTCCAATTGGTATTTTACTCTCCGTTTTCACGTCTAAAGGTATTAAAAATAATGATATACCATTGTTGTGACAATAGGAATTCATCACAATAATTCAAAATAACTTGAAAGATTACAGTTTAAAAATAACTTAAGAAAAAACGCAGAAAAGTGAACAATGTTTACCGACGGATGTTTTAAATTTGAAGGGAATAACAAATTATTGGACACTGTTTCCTGACGTCGGTTTTCCACAACGGCAGGAGACAAAGGTATCTGTCTTCATAAATATATCGAATCGTATTCTTTGGTGGGCATAGGAGTATATTGTTTACGGTTATTCGAAATATTCCCGTGAATATGAATTATTGCACCTCGTTATCATGCAAATTCATCGCACGCCTTCATATCTACCACCAAGAAGCCCTTGTGTTGATCAGTCAGAACAATTTGTAATTAGCTGGTTCATGTTACAAAAAATAACTGAATAAAATGATACCTTTTTGCGTATTTCAGAATGGAACGCGTGCACGTGTCCTTAGATTTTGGCAAAGTTCGTGTGTTTCTCTTTCACTCTATTGATTTCCGTTTTACTGTCAATGCATTGTAATCTTTACAACGAAAGAAAGATGATTATATTTAGTTTTCTTAATAAAGGACAATACACTGAGATATGGACACAGCAAGAAGTTTCGTTGACTGTTTTTGATTTTCAAATGCTAATGTTTTTCTTGTATTTTCAATAATACATGTACATGTATATAAATATGAAAACTGAATAATTATTAATTGTTTACTAGAAATGATGCTAGTTGTACATGGCGGAATAGTTACTCTCATATGGAAATTAAACTGACACACTTCAACGATTGTCATGGTTATAGTACTTCAAAGTATCCAATTAATAAAATGTTTTAATTAGTTTTTTTATTATTGACTTTCGTTAAATTTAAAATTCATTTATTCCACAAATCAGTTGAAACTTGAAAAAATGTTTTATTTTGGTGTCAATTTTTTAGTATGTGAAATCAACAATCTCGAAAAATATAAATAGATTCTTAACTATGAAACCAAAACTTAAAAACCCTTTATAAATTAAACTTTTCAAAATCAATTATCACTACATGTAGCATTGCAAAATATCGTAATCTATTACATGTAAATTGTTTAACTTTATTTAAGGTTTAAAAAAAAAAATAACTAAATAAATAAATAGAAAACTCCAACTTAACAAAGAAACATTTTTTCCTCATACAGAACTTATAAACAGTCATTTGAAATTGCCCTTTCATGTTAAAAATCATTTCTTGCTATGGGAAGATTTTTTTACAAAGGTTTAATCAGTTGAGGGCCGTTCAGATACATGTAAATGTATTATTTAGGAAGTGTGTGTGTGTGGGGGGGGGGGGGGGGATTTACTTTAAAAACTCATCGTGGGAAGTTTTCTCAGTTTATTGTTCAATTAAAAAAATCCAGAGCCATTTACATTTTGCAATAATTTACTTTCGATTTTTTGATGTGACCTTTAGATTTATTTGTTTCTTCGCTGTTTCTTTTATCTTTGATCGACTCTAAGTTACATTATATGCTGTTCAATGAGTTCGAATAAATGAAGTAACCAAAAAATCTTATTACATATATAACAGGCATTTGACAACCTCATGTTCAAATTGGTTTTGAGTATTTGGTTAAAATTATAAGACAAATTTTCTTTCTTCTTATTTTTTGATTAATCATAAGAAAGATAATATTTATTTGAATACAATGAGCAGGAGAGTTTTTTTTTAAATGCGGTTGGTCTTTACAATTCTAGAAATACACACAAAAAACCCTGCGCAATTATTCTTAGAATATATGTTAATATATGTAGCATTAATATTAATTTAATAAATGTGTAACTAGATTAAGTACTGTTATACAAATCCAAAAGTGCATTATTAGTTATAAAATAAATCTAATAATCCATTCAAAAATTTCTTTGCGGAAAAAATATTTTCTATACGGTTTTCTAGATTCTTCTTTTGAAAAAAGGGGCAAATGTTGATGGAAATTTTAAATATCTTATATTAGATGTAGATTGCAAGAATTGTTTTTAAAGTATAAAACACTCATTCCACATATACACATGTAAAGTTTTATAGACACAAGTATCTTAAAATATATTATATGAAATGGCGTCATGTAAGATTCTATTCATAAAAAATCTTGATTAGAAATGCCATTTGTTCTTGTGACGTTGTGGATACACATGATCATATCTATGTTGTACATAGATGTATTCCTCCGCCGATGGTCACACCTGACGATACACACTGACCGCAGCTTTAGGTCATGGATTCGGCTGTGTGTCTAGAGACAAGGAAATGTCGATCATTACTCAATAATTAACCTTAGCTGACCTCTCACTGATTCGTCATACTCGTATATGAATCTTATTGTTGCTTTATCCATCAATGAAAATTGTTATTTAGATTTGAACTGTTGCTCTCTATTTATTAAACAGTTTACAATAAAAAAAATCCAGTATAATATTTCTATAAGAAACAATTCTTCATGTATAATTATTAATGTGTACCGATCAAAAACGCTCGGTTGACATAATTACAGATGTGTTCGTTGCATATTGTTTTATTTTACTCTCAAATCTGTCGATTTCGACCGTGTCCCCACGTAAAGCTTGAATCAGCAACACTTTATGGTTATCAAAAAATAAATAAAATCTCCATGCATGTGATAATACATTAGGCAATCAGTGAATAGTTTACCGTGGCATTCTTTTTATTTCATGTTGCTTGTTTTAGCTTGTTCTGCATTCTAACAGTCGTAAAGTGGGAGGTAAAATATGATTTTACATGAAGATAACTTTTATATGGTCATCAGTTTGAAAAACTTGACGATTTTATAATATTTCATAGACACAAGTGATTAAACTAAATTATAGTTTATCCTTATTTCCCTGAACCGTCAACTTAAACCCAACAAAAGCAAACATACTAGTAGCCTCAAGATCAGTGATACAAATAAATGTATCTATATAATCTGCAGTGTCTGCATTTAAAAAAAAATATCTGAGATTTTTTTATCATTGACAAGGTGACAGAAGTTTAGTAGATTAACCGATACGTACAATGATAATATTATTTTTTGATTTGTTCATCACAAGATGGTGTGATACTCAATCTGTTGTCTTAAATAACTAGATATCAGCAAATTCAGTACTGCTTATAAGTTCATGCCATTCATCTCAAAATTTGCATTTGGAGTATGACGCTCTCACGAGTATCTCGAAAATAAGGAAGTCCCAAATAGAAAAAGAAAGTTGTTTATGTCCTAAAGTTTCTTATAAGCAAGTTTTTTTGCACTTGTTATCTCCTTAGAACCCGAGAGAGAATATAATATACATGTACATGTACTGATGAACACAATAACGACGTGACATACATGTATGATATAATTCTACGTCTGTTCTGTTGTACAAAAATCGAACCAACCGGAACCACCTTAATCAGCCTCCAAAGGTGTTCACGAACTTGCACCAATGTACTTTTTCTGACATGCCTTTTTTAATGCATTTCAAGATGACGTTGTTACGTAATAGAGATCAGTAGACTTTATAATCAATAATCTAGGAATCAATACATTGCTGGGAGGAGTGACGTGGAGATAGGTCGCAGACGACCGACAGCCCAGACATTCCAAGCCTCTGTAGTCAGCAGTCCTATATGGCAACAGCGGCCATTGCAGAAAGACGTGCAGTAGCTTTGCTACCTCTTTTCTTTATTTTAACACGTGTGAAGATATTAAAAAAAGAATAATTATTCATTTAAACAAAAGGGCACCATGCTTAGTGACACTATCAAAATATTCGTACATCTAACGTCGTTTATTTGTGGTTTTGAGTTGATAAATTGCACAATCTTTAAAGAGTGGTAACTGGTCTAAATAGGTTCTGACTATAGATATTTTACCACGATTCTAGGGTTCCAAAGTAAAAAAAGCCAAGATATGGGAAACAATACTTTACAAAAGGTCTCCACAAGATACCAAATTACTTGATTCATATCTCACTCTTCCAGGAATTTTGATATTAATTAGTGATCAACAAATCAAACTAACCTTTCTCTAGTGCTAAGTATGCTCAAGAATGAAAAGATATGAAAGTTTAACAACATTTTATTGCAGTTCTCGTTCTGATCGTGTCGTAAGTCTGACACAAGCCACATATGTCACATAAAACATATTTCTGTCATACAACATCAAGAATCTTAACGCATATAATCATAACATATAATAATGGCTCGAAATATTTCTCGTTATTACAAATTCTCGTTCACTTATATAAGGCATTATAAAAAAGGAAATGAAAATCATCATGTATATGAGCAATTTTGCAGTATGTAGAAAACAAAAATGGTTGACGATATATATATGGTACAAAACAAACTAGAAATGAAATATCGGCGTGAATTTTACAGTCCATAAAAGGCTCCTAAAACATCGCACAAATGTCAATCGCCAACGTATTAATGAAATATTGTATATTGTATTCTAACCTCAAATAAATTACATGTCTTGGTTCGTGTCCACTTGCCTGTCGTCTGCAGTTTGACCCGTACAACTAATGCTGTCAGGACTGCCCCGGTCACTGTAATCAGTCTACTACGGTACTTATAACGAGCAGACGTTACTCGCTCTCCGGCGCGTGATATCTATTTTTTTCGTCATTTATACGTCATCAAAACTTGCATAGGTTTGTGATGTAAATTTCCTAAATCTAATGTTGTAGTGTACATAGTGCAATGAAATTAAATATTTGTTACGTGGTATTTTTCATATATTTGCTGACTAAATGATTAGACCTTTATTTATGTAAGTTCAGGATACCAGTAAAATAATTTTTGGCAAAGTTCTAAGAGGTATTCGTATGGATATCTAATTCATATCTATGAATTATAACACTTTGAAATTACTGTTAAACAAAAATTTACCCAACAAATGTTTACCCACATATTATACCCAACGTTCATTTACCCATGTAAAACTAACAAAAATAAACACTAAAAAAATTGTAAACAACACAATTAGAGTATATACTCTGAACAGAGACAATTTGATATATTAAATATACATCCGAATATATAAATTGTACATTTAATTTGATGTATTCCATCTGACAAAATAAATGACGATAAAACCACCTTGTAGTTTTTGTTCTCGTTTCATGTGGATAATTATTTCATTCTCCAAATTATTTTTCTCGTTTTGTAAGGTAAAAATAAAATATCGATTTCTCGACCATATTCTGTCAAAAGGTTCGGTTTGCAATACTAAGAACTCTGCGTTCCGTTGTCTGAACGAATCTTCCTACACTGTACATATTATCGCTGCCGTATTCCTTTCCTCGATTTATCGCCTGCGTTTACAGACCATATTTAGACACGGTGATATTAGGAATTAGAGGTAGCTACCCTTAGAGGAACACATTACTTATGTCAACTCGTGCTGGCTTCGCTGGGCGACGACGGCTCGGGGCTCACTTTGGTCTTGGCTTCCGGAACTCGACTTTGTTCATTCAGTTCTTTTATGGCCTGTAATTCCTTTTTCTCTTTCATTCGTCTATTTTGAAACCATATTTTAATTTGTCTCTCCGTTAAGCACAGCATGTGAGAAAGTTCTATTCTTCTCCTCCTGGTAAGATACCTGTTGAATTTGAATTCTTTTTCCAATTCCAGGGTCTGGAATCGCGTGTATGTCTGCCTTCCTCGCCGGCGTTGATTAGAGTTAGGACCTGTGATAAAAAATAGAGAAAGACAGTTAAAATCAATATGAAATTAAAATTTTTATAACTTACATATTTGGTTGTAACACGCTATTTGATCGGCAAAAACACCTCAACAACATATAACATTGAAATAATGATTGAATAACATTAACGATCTACGATCCTCCGCAATGTTCGATAACTCTAAATTATCCGGAATTTGTTTATCCGTACTATAAATCTGTCTTTTATGTAGACAAATTTAATTGGGGTTCGAGTCACGGATGCACCTGTACAACTTTTTTTTTCTAATTTGATCTCAACTTGTATACGTTATTTATTCCATTATATTCATCGTGGCCAAAATTGCAATAACTTTGTAAAATGCATGGATACCATCAAAATATTTATTTTTATTTTTTTTTCATTTATGAAATTTGAAGGATAAATAACATTTTTATGATGAAAAAAAAAATACTTTGAGGCTGAAGATCGGAGAACATTAAAAACGACAAAACGCATCAACCAGCATGACGTTCTGTTTAATTAACTGTCAATTTAAAAATCAAATCACCTTACTTTCTACATTTAATGACAAAATGATAAATAACTAATCTAAGGAATGAGTTCATTAGCTACCCAATTTATGCTCATTTAAACTGGATTGGAACAGTTTACACGTTCATTTCATAAACTGCTTCGGTTTGTTAAATGTAAGCTGTCCAAATTCAGTTTAAACTTGTATTTGCTGTAGGATTCATAAAATATATCAAATAAGTACAATTAGTAAGTTACATATCTAATCTATATGCACACATCATTCTTCTATAACTAATTAAATACACAATGATAGACTGATACCAATAACAAAAGAAAAGTATAACTTTCGCAGAAAGTATATATATACAAGAAAAGTATCCTCTACACATAGGCCTGCGTTTAATTTCCTCTGTTTGTATATTGTTTTGCGATGTTTAAACAGGCTATTGTGTGTTTACAATGTGTTTATAGATTTTGGCGCCTTCCTACACAAACCCCTTTACAGTTAGAAGTGCATTCTATTTACAGTATCAAATTATCTGCTCTTTATGTCGGGAACATGTGCATGTTTCTTGTATAGAAATAATACACCTGAAATTAAATCAAATGCTTGATTGGCTTTCACATTTGCTTGGAGCAAACGTTTGGTATCATTGGTTTCAATAATTGAAAACTATGCTTGGACGATAAAATGTTAAACGAGGACATTGGTACATGATCCTGTTTCCCCCGTGGACCAGTAAGTTAGCATTGGTGGTCGCTGGGACCCTTACCATTGGTACCAGTCCGCGAGGTCTCCACTCCACAAGAATGGTCCGACAGACCGATTAGCTCTCTTTTAAATTGTTGATCCGTGCATCAGCTTACAAGAATATTGTTGAACTGAATAAAGGCTCTGATTGTCCTATTAGATATGTTATTTATGAACTTATCAAAGCTGTCTCTATCAAGATATTTGAGCGCAAATACTGATAATTTGGTAAATTGTTGGAAAAAAATAAAGAATATTAGTGCGAAATATTTGACAACTTAATCCATGACACTAAAAAGGTTTAGGTCTTCAAAGAGCACACATCTCTTGGTACACAATAAGAAAATTGATCGGAATAATTTCTATCCATAGAATTTGACTTTGCAATTTAAATAAAGCCAGTTATCAAAACTGTTTAAATATAATTTTAAAAACGTGGTCTCTTTGATTGCAAGGTTAAATTATCTACATTAGTTGGTAGATACCAAAAGCACGTGGTATGTGTGTCAATATATTTAAATGTGCTCTTTTAATTATTCGGGTTTCTTTTTCAAACACAGCATATAGCACAAACAAATTGTAGTAACCATAAAATCGGTGTTACCACAACATCTGTACCAAAGCGCCCAGCAACTTCTACTATGGCCAGAACCAAATTTATCTAATAAATCTTTTCCAGTCGGTTAAGTTGTTAGATGAAACTCTACTTCATCATCAATTCCAAGTTTGCGGCCCTATAAATTGGGGAACAAAAATATGAAGCTAGTGTGCGGTAAATGGGTTTTATGAGCTATAAATAATACACTATCATAAAGGGTTTCCATTTAGATAATGTGTTAAATGTTTTTTGAATTATATTGAGCACTCTGTTTTTATAAATAAATCAAATTGCAGCTTTATTCGTTTATTTTCTGCCAATTTCTACACTTATTCCGTTCCTGGAACATAATCGAGCCACTGCGCTTTGCTTTCATCCATAAAACCGTGAAAGTCACACCCCGATATCGATATACGCTTTACATGGAAAAATAATAGGAAAACTCGCCCAGAATGGCCGACCATAATTGACAGAAATTATAATTTCAGATCATCCTGAAGAAAGGACTGTCTCTAAACTGGGTTTTTTTCAGATCATGCTGAAGAAAGGACTGTCTCTAAACTGTGGTTTTTTCCTCCTGCAAAAATATTAAGCCATGACGGTAAAAGAAAAGCCTTTATGAAAATGACGTTGAGTTATATGAAAGAGAGCTATTGTTCAAGTCACTTAGACGGCTTGTATAGAACGGGGTTTTCAAAGATTCTGTGTAGTATTTCTGTAATTTTCAGCTCGAAATAAATGCGAATCCCCACGTGAAACTGTTTGTGTGTAAGGTATCTCTAATGGCCCATTAGAAGATTCTCGCTTGTAGGTTAATGTTATAGAAAAAAATATTTGGGGTCAGATCTTCTGTTAAGGGCACCTTATGGGAGGTAAAGAAAACTAGCAGCAAGCAACATAACTGCTCAAAAAGCACTATTTCTACACAAATCATCCCTATTTCAATGATATATTTATTATTCATTTTTTAACAAAGTATATGTGATGAAACGAAAGGTGAACACATGAACTAACTAGTCAAATGGTTAACTAAAGCTGCAACATAACTGTTTAAAAAGCACTATTTCTACACAAAGCATCCCTATTTCAATGGTATATTTATTATCCATTTTTTAACAAAGTATATGTGATGAAACGAAAGGTGAACACATGAACTAACCAGTCAGATGGTTAACTAAAGCTAAGGTTGCGTGTGAGGAAGTCGTGACGAAAGTCATATTTCTTCTTAAATCAGAAGTAAAGTGTTACCGAACATCACAACAAAAATTCACAGCAACACTTTAAATTTAGATTACTATTTCATATCAAACGCCGTGATTGTCAGCCGTTGAAATGGCGAATAAACTGGATCTACACGGCTGATCAGGCAAAGCAAGAACTCTTTATTTATGTCTCAACAAAGGAAACCTTGGTAGTAAAGTATCAAGCCGGGGTGTGTTACATGCCAGCAAACGTAGACCTTTCTAGCAATGGGACTAATTAGCCGTGAATATCGATCTAACTCTATGTCATCGTGTGTATTGAACACTCGTATGCACTGATTACAATTAGATAATTATGTAATGAAACATGCATAAGGTGCACATTTCATTCATGGATTTATGAATCTATGATCATTGACAATGTCAAAGAGTTTAAACTGCCAGCGATTGTATCGTCACATTAAAGTTCTCAGTAAAGTTTCTCTTGTAAATAATTAAACTGTTCTCTTGGTTTTTGAACGAGTTTCTATCTTGTTTTTAACAAAGCTACAAAGAATAGAAAAAAACATTGTTTTTAACTTCAAAAAATGCGTTTTATTAATATTAAATATTCATGTTTCTGCTAGTTTTCCGCAAAGAAATTTTTATTGTATACTTTATTTATTAAAACATACACGTGCATTTTTGACAACTTTTTATGCTGTTAATAAAGTTAGTATTATATATCTTGATATTTTATAGTTATTTGAAAAAAAAACCCATTTATTTTAGAACTGTAGCCATTCTGTAAGGATTGATCTGAATTATGGATAAACTGAGCCTTATTTATCCGCCACGTTAATTTTAATTTCGAATAAACTAAAATAATTGCTTTAAAAGTTGATATATTTGATGCTATATTTGTGCTGAAAATTTAAAAAAAAATAATTTCAAAACATCATCTATTTTAAATGTCCATGCAATGTACAAGTTAGTGCATATATGCCTCACTGTCTAGGTATCTTAATAAGGGTTCAGAAAAAAAAATGTACTGTTAAATTTATGAAGACATATATACACATCCCGTAAAAACTTCAACATTTATCATTTATTAATGTTTTCGCAGAAATTGGATACCTTCTCGACGTTTTGCAATGGTCTGTTTTTTCCTTGTCCAACTCATTTAAAAGAAATAAATCTGGGATACTCTAAGGACATAGTATCCCCTACCCATCTCAATGGCTCTGAAGACGGATACATTTGAAGATAATGCGAGCCATTTCATGTAAAAAGATCAAGGGAATCTTACACTATTTCTTACGATCTGTGAATAATTCAAGTACTTCTAGAGTTTGTCCCTTTAGATTGTATTTCCACAGAATGCACCTTCAACGTTATCAGATTAGTTGCTATTAGTCACTTGGAACTAAGTGAAACATCATTAATACACACCATGGACTTGTGATAGAGACAACAAAATGATGAAGAAAAACAACTTTAAAATGGAGGGTTTTGTCCAGTCGGTCGATGTTTTCCGATAATCTTTTTATTTAATTTATTGCGTCGAATTTTAACATGTATAATTTTATAATATTTCCTATATAAACTAATGGTATAGTTTTAAGCATGTTTCTCCTTATTAAAACAGGTTATAAATAAAGAGTATGTGTGAAATTACAAATATCATACCTTGACCGGAACATCGGCAAAGGTGTGATTCAAACGCTGAAGAAACATTACACGGCGGGCAGAGTGTAAGGGTTAGACCACTAATATAACAAACACAGGTGCGCCAACCGAGGAGGAGTCACCTTTCTAATACGTACGAATTTGCCCTTTTCATGTAAAAAAAATAAATAAATAAATTTCGTTTTCTCAAAAGACATTCAGTTCTTTGGCTCGAAAGAAAAAAAGACAAGAACAATATAAAAATAAATTGTTGGATTTAACAAATATATGTTTGAATGTTTAGCACGTAAAACAATGGATTTGTGTAAAACACAATACGTTTCCAAGTAACGTGGCGAACAGACAGGGGACATTAGGTATCTGCTTCTGGCACGTATTTACTGATGTTAGGGAGGGTCTGGTTTTGAATTAACTTTGACATCCGTTGTCTGCGGTTTTAACATGTTTGTATGTTTCATAATTCATTTTGGCACAGATTCCTTGTAACCTGACGTTACATATATCATGGCATGACATACTTGTGATATTGATAAAACGGAAAAAATTCTTGCATCTTTCTGATTCGGATATTTGAAATTATTCTGCATACACATCATAACAAAAAAAAACCCACCCTATTTAAAATCCCATTGTTTCTATAAAGCTGTTTTGTAAATCGGATAATTATTCTAATCAATAAATAATATTTGCACCACTTTAATTGTAATTTGCTAGCAAGCGCATTAGACAAATAGTAATACTATAATTTTAAAGCATAAAAAATCTTTTTAAAGTGCATAGTTTTTCTCGAATAAGCATAAATATCTCGATACATTTTGTGTGATTTCGAGTGTGACAGTTTTCATCAATTTGTTACCGATTTAACAAGACTTTTTTTTTAAGGAAATAATGATGTTATAACATTTGTTTGCACATTAA
>CM035818.1:3051471-3058971 GCA_020458035.1 Magallana ariakensis | reverse complement strand
GCGCACTGTGTGCATTTCGAACATTCATGATTTAATTGTTTAAAAATCATTAAGAAAGAATAAAAAAGAAAGAAATCCAGAAATCTGATATTCAAAATCAGGTGCACGCGGTGTAAAAACTTTAAAATTCAAGCTGCAAAATTAAAACAAATTTACAACTGTATAAATAAATAATTTTTATTTTATAGTTTATTAATAAATAATATATTTTTTCCATTCTAATTTTCCATTTAGAACCAATAACTCTACCTCCTTTTACCAATTATAAACCCAACGAATTTGAAGTAAAACGTAATATTAATACTCAGAAATACACAATATTTTGTTTCCGTTTTGTTTTCGCAGCTGTTTTCTTTAAAATAGTTTAACATTTCATTTGAACATGGTCTATATATACAATGTAAACAATTGTTACAGTTTTTGATTTACTAGCATGTGTAATTCTGTATATAAAAGTCATGCCCATACTGAAATTGTCATAAAAACATACAGCAAAGCAACAAGAATAAGTTGTTTTTCAAAATCATGGTTCCAAATCTTACATCTCATGGATTTCCAAAGAAAATTCAAATTATTAAGATGAAGAACAATTTTTATTTGTTGTTTAGTACTCACTGTTAGAGATATTTTTTTTAAATTCTACATGTATATCCCAAGCAACAAACAATGCCTTAAATATACCCTCATGTATTTCAAGATATTCAATTCTGACGATGGCTCTTGCAAGAACCAAAATTTGACGAACTTTTAACCTTTATAGATTCCTTTTTTTCATTCAAAATACATTTATCAGGGTTTTTTTTTTTTAAATTTTTATTTTCATATATCATCATTTGATATCTCTCTTTATTCATGACATGTACAAAATTCCATTTGCACCTTCGTTAATTCTTACAGAGATACCTTGGAATTTTAGGAGAAAAAGTTGCGAGAGAAAATTAAATCCTACAGTTAGGTGCAACCAATAGCTTTACACAAACATGTACACATAAACTTGTCAAACACAAGCAAGAAATTGTTCAACAATTGCGTTCATTTCGGATATATCAAATAATGATTTTGTATCTTAGAAATGAACTTCATTATCATTTCATATGATCAAATTTAATCTATTTGATTAAGACATAATTTTGTAATATAAAAAGTGTGACAGTCCATACTCTGAACGTAAAATCAGACAGATTCATTTGCCTCAAAACTCAGAATTTTTATCTCATATTATTAAATCTTGGTCAGATATATAAAGATGTAATTTCAGAATAAAGGTCTGTAAAAAGTTGCGACATATTTTGGATTTATATTAGGAATATATTTATATTTTATAGAATATGTAACACTTATTTCAATATCAATTTTCACCAACCTATTGACATAACTATTGGATAATCAATTTACACAAATCATTTCGCTAGGATAAACAATTTAATCCATGCTCTTAAATCGCCAATTTGTGACATGCAATTATTGCGGGATGTAAGAGATACTTTAAAAGATGAAATTTGGATAACGTCAAGACAATTTGCAAATTTTCTTGGGTTCGAATTTTATCTGATATTTTACTAAGAAAATTAAATTTTTCTTTGAGCGTTAAAATGTACAGGTATGTTATATCTTTTTACGTTTTCTTTAGATATCATCGTATTCTTTTCTTTGTTCTTTGCATAATGGTTGATTTATTTTAACACATTTCAAAATATCATTTCAACACAAAAAAATATAGCTACGGAAGTAAATATTAGTTAACAAATATTAAGATTATGTACATACTTTTATGCTATATATTAAACATATATTTCCCTGTACAATATTATACATGTATATATTTGTGTTATTTCTAATACATGTATTTGTGCTATTTCTAATACATGTATTTGTGCTATTTCTAATACATGTATTTGTGTTATTTCTAATACATGTATTTGTTCTATTTCTAAAACAATATCCATTTACATAAGTATGTTCAATCACGAGATCGAGGTTTATCTCCTTGTGAATAAAAATGTTTGTCCTTCCAATCGCAGACAAGTCATGCATAAGTTAAATACGTGACGCAGACATTGAATGATAAGTGAACACGTGAATAACATTGACCATTGTACAACACTCATGCAGACGCTTTATTATTACGGGATAACCCATAGCACTTCACCAAATACCATTGTACCTAAAAAGTATATACATAAATGGTCAAATATACTTTTTAATTTTTTAAGTTTCGGACAGCAAATACATTGATGACGTTTGAAATTACTCAAAAATACTATGTAGGAAATCTAATAAACTGTTCATGTAGGACATTTGTGACTTCGAATTCACAATGTGGCTCCCATGCGTTGGTGACTGCAGATAGTGACCCAAGTCCACAAATAGAATGCGAGTACAATTATATAAACTTTGTAAATTGGCTTGTTCTTATGTAGCAGGAGGATTTATTTAAAAATGGTTGCCTTTTTAAAAAAATTATTGTTAAATTTGTCATTACAAGTTTATGCAACTACTATCCAAAACCATTAAATCCCCTCTCATTCCTGTAGCAAAGTTTAAAAATCTCTTTTATCATTAATAAATTAAGAATTACATGAAGATATTTTTTTCAGTTTTGTTATCATGATATCCTAGCATTGTATAAAATGTACGTTGTAACTTTAATAAAGTTACAATCTGAGACTAAAGCACATACCTCTATATACGCTATCGCATAGCGTACATGTATATATAGATGTTTGTGCTTTGGTCAGATTAATAAAGTTAGTGATTTGCTGTCATCTCTTTATTGTAAACATGACGTTTCTGTTTTGTCGAATTGCATGATACAAGTGTGAAACTGCTATACATGGATGGTGTTGCCGAGTAAATGGTGACAATTTGTTGCCTTAACATATAAAAGCAAACATTTTTTAATTTCATTTTCAATACAAATACATGTACATGTTCACCATTCACTCACACGACACACACAAGGTGAACAAGTAAATATTAAATTATACATGATAAAGCAAATATGAAGCTCATATGAACTGCGAATCAAAGTATAAAAATCTATATGTTTGTCTTGTGAAATATTACAATTATAGATTTTATGCACCACCTCTAACAAAATTATATATCCTTAATATTTTGTAAATACAAGGATTGGTCTTCTGTTTTCCTTACAATCTTTACTAGTGCATTAAAGAGCAATTAAAGAGCACTTTATCATAAAACTTTCAAAACACAATATTCTTACAGCAAGTAAGAAAGTAAATGGTTTAACACAGTGACACGTGTTTCATAAACTATTACAGAGACATGTACATGTATATTATATAATGACGTAAGGAACAATCACCCGGTCATTGGACCTTTATATGTCACTTTATACATGTACATGAAAATACTAAATATCATTTTACGCTTTCCTTTTTTTTTTAAAATGGGATAGTTGTCTGCACATATACGCTGAATATTAGAAGTTGGCCTTTTGTCTGGGAACGTATAATAAAAAAAGAAGAAACTAGTGCAATGTTAAGTAATAGATTGTCATAGCCAATGCTGGTAAAGAATTCGGTTCTAAGTTTTGAATTAGATGCACAGTGCAATAAAAAAATTAAAAATCGTCTTCTATGGCATCTGCAGACTTATAATACATAATCTAACGATTTACACGTATACCACTGGTAAACATAACGTGAAATTGTTAATAGTTATAAATTTTGTGTTGTAATAATAAATTCAGCCCAATTTATCTGTACATGATTTTAAACATTTTTTTGTCTTTTTCTGTGTTGCTTTTAACACTTTTACTTCATTGACACCCTACCAAGTGTACATATTCTCTTATGACTCCTTATTCATAAAATAAATTAGACAAATGAAAGTTTGTTGGGTCGTTTACAAAACAATTTGTGAAAAAAAAATTTTTTTTGCGCATTAGGTTAAAAACGTTTTAACGGATCTTTGCATGTCTTGAGTTTACAATACCATTTATGTTTGTTTTTTTTTTGTCTATAAAAACTGTTACATTTAGAACAAAATGTGTATAGGAAACAATTCCAAAATCCAAATGCAGAAATGTTCATAACTTATATTGTTAATAGCTATTTAATAGGCGAAAGAGTGGAGAGAAAAAACCCAACACTTTGCAATAAACTCCAGGGTATAGCATTTGTTTGGGGTTTTTTTTTTGCATAATTTTTGTAAAATTTTTTTTATAAATCTCAAGGTACATGAAAATTGTATATTCTATGTAGTTTGATAGAGATTATAAAAAAAAATATTATTGAATAAGTATCAACTCCATTCAATCAATTCCATCACTTTGAGGCTTCTTTAATCTTTTTAAACGCAGTTCTACTAAGATAATGCCTAGTTCTGTCATTGACTCAGCTTCGGTCTTATTCAAAGACTATTGCGTCTCAGGGGATTCGAACGCTGATCCTAGTTCCTAGGTGGGCGCCCGCCCAGCGTGACCACCGTTGAGTCAATGTAGAACTGAAATAAACAAGAACATTGGTCTTTGAATGTAAATACATTCATAATTCCGGGCTATTAGCATACGTTTCATATGCGGTTTTTGGCCCTGATTTACAGATATTTGTTGTGATGTGTCAAACGCCACCGCGCAGCAGGTAAAGGCTGGTATCCGATGATTTGAATTATCTCATAAAGAAACATGATGGATCCGAAAGGAGCAATTCGTCTTTTTTGTCTTCCGTAGTAAGAAAAAGCTTTCATTATGACAATATTTAGCAACTGCTTGACATATAAATTTAACAAACATGAGTCAATGCTATTAAGCAGATCACACGAGTTTCTACACGTGTTGAGAAATATTTTTTTAACGACATATTAATAGAAACTTTTCCACAAATTACAAATAAGTTACTAGCTAGTAGCTCTTGGTTATTTTGGTATTCAAATGAAAGTTTATCAAACAATCCTCAATTGATTTATAACTTACATGTTTTCTTTGTTTCCTCTAGCTAAATACGATGTTCGTTAAGACATTTTTTAAAGGTTTATACCGTTTGTCAATTGCAATATTATGTGTAATATACCGGTATACTAGTATATGAATGCATCAATAATTTGTCTTGAAAAAAAATGTGTTCGAAAATCAATTGCATGTTTATTTAAGTAAAAAATAATAACACTGAATCTCATGTGAGTACAACATAAGTTATGTTAAAGTCAAACAGGGTTATCTCGCTTACATGTAATACATTGGCGGTTCGTAGAGGGCGCGCATATTCCTGACCCCACATAAGACCTTTAAGGTGGTCACAGCACTCATCGCCGATCTTGTGATCTATAGACGGTTTCCTGTGACAAGAATATAATTTTTTCTGATAATTTGCATTCAGGAATAAATCAACGTGAACCCAGAGAGTATGAATGCGTAAATCAGGAGTGTTGAGGGACCGAAGACCGCCAGCGTGTATCAGACACCCAACCCCCGACCCCCACCCAGCCAAGGAAATACGGAGTTGTTAGTCAGCCTACATGCAATTATGCAGTTTATATTTAAATTTAAACTAAATACGGTGATTGCTTAAACAGTTGGGTTTTGCTATTTAAATCTGTTTGTGCTTTTGACCTAATAACCATTTCAACAATCGTTCTTTCTTTAAGTAAATTTTTAGGGGATGTCCAGTAAAAAGGTCAGGCATAGACTAGACCGTCAAATATTGGGGATTCCAAAATGATTTAAGGTCAAGAATCATAATTATATACATTGATTCTCAATAAAACATTAAAAGAATTCTTAAAATTTCGCGTGTCTTGGAATGCTTCTATTTGTACAAGTACATTAAATGACAAACTATAAAGGGCAGATAATTCAAAATACTCAGATGAGAAAAGCAATCGCAACTTCTCGGGCCTTTCCGGCAGGTTCGGAAACAATCGCAACTTTTCAAGCCTTTCCGGCAGAGCTCGGAAAAACACCTCGAATGTATTAACATCACCGGATGTTAGAATTTTAAACAAAATGGAGTCGCTTCCCACTAAAATAAGTATCGGCTAGACAGCCTTGTATGTCGCTTTTGTGGTGTATTTTAGGGTATATCATTGACTTTAATGAAGCCTAGCTCATTTCAACGGATCGTAAAATGTGTTGAATTTATATCAAGTTTTATAAAAAAGGGGGTTGTCATGGCCGCCTAGGTAATACATTCAAGGTGTTTTTCCGAGCCTGCCGGAAAGGCCCTAGAAGTTGCGATTGATGAGAAAAGTAACTCAAAATTCATCTATCATAATCATATCATGGAATTTAACATGTTATTAGAAATTGATACAATTTTCCTGAAAAAAAAATATTCAGATTAAATTTAACAATTTTTTAGATTAAATTTAACAACCACGTAGATGTTATCTTTTATAGAATTATAATTTGTAGTGTGTTGATATGTGGTATGTAGTATTATAATTTGTAGTGTAATACAACTTAAGGGTCTTGATCTTCAATCAAGATCCGCTGAAACTTTGATACCACCTATAAGGGATGAATGGTTGTGGTCTTTCTACATTGAATTGATCTCTTTGAGAAAAATAACTCGTTAAAAAGATAAAGTAACATGTTTAAAATATAAAGATATAAACAATATATGATTTTTTTCTGTTTATAGCTTTTATAGCTTTAGAAATAATATCTAAAAACTGAAGATAGATCTGATGGTATTTTTAACACTCAGACTCTTTACAATTATTTAAAATTCAATAAACTAACATGTAACTCTTATATTAAAATTGCTAGTTTAGTTTCGAAACACAAATATTATCCACAAAGCAATATATTAAATTATGAAAACTCTATATCGAACATACAACATCAATGTGAATAAAACGAACGATCTGCATTAAGAACGTGTAACAAACACACGACACACGAGAAGGGATGTTGTCGTTTCTAATCTATCCTTCTGTCTCAAAAATTTATTAATATGCAACTTGACCCTTGAATCTGATTATCCGTGTTTTAAATATGCATTAATGATTTTCTCGGTATTGATCACAAACTTGCTAGATCGGGATCGGCGTTCCTCGGCCTCGGTATATCCGACAAAAAAAAATGAAATAATGAGATCGTAAACTCACGCTCAATTTCGGAAAAGGTTTTATGAAATAGTTTCTCAGCAGAAAATTACTTGATTATATAGACAGCATAATGTAAAAAAAATATATACATGTAAGTCATATGGGCGAAAATACGCAATTTAAGATAAAGAATTATGATATTTAAAAATTTATTTCGGTAAATATGAATAAAAACCCAAGGAAGGTTCGAACCCGTGATCTGCAGGTCACAAGCCCGATGGTATTCAACCAAATCAATCGATACGATCGCGAACAACTTAATTTAAAACATTTAAATCGCCAACTTGTTACGGAGTATCTCAAAAAAGTATTGGGGTACATTAATGTCCGTGGGTTAACTGAATGAAAATTTATTATTACAAATTCATACATAAAAAAGCGAGTTTCTAGTTTTTGAGGGTGTGAAAATGATGATTGTTGAATTTT
>CM035818.1:2893971-3046471 GCA_020458035.1 Magallana ariakensis | reverse complement strand
TTTTGTTTTTGGGATTTTTTTTGGCAAACAAAAAAAATTATATCTTATATAAATAACTAAATTTTGTTGCTTTTAATTTCGAATTATAAGATAGTTTTAAAACTCGGGAAAAAAACATTCGAAAGATGCACCCTAATCTGTATCTATTTTTTATCTTACCAATACTGGTAAAAAAAAAAACGTAAAAAAATTCTGGCTGTAGATACGATGTACGGCAAAATACGTGCACGGCAGATAAAGAGAACTAAGCTTCCAAACTTCAAAGCCGCCACATTTCTATCACATTACCTCCTTGAGAAACATCAGAGGAGAGTTGCCTTAAAATTATGCGTGCGTTAAAGCACACTTGCTTCTTCTTTGTTCTGGATCAACTACACCACGTACATAAAATCATCCACATACACACACACCAAACATCTCAAGTTTCAGGTCCTTAAATTCATACGCCAGATTGTATTTTAGAAAATATATCACAGTTTATTAGAATGTTACATTTTATGTTGAAATTTGAATTTTATTAAATTTGCAGAAGGAAAAATATGCATATTTAAATAATTCCTTTGAGAAAACAAGTATAAAATAACAAATTATATCTAGTGAATTTACTTTTTATTTAGTCAAAATAAAGAAGATTTTCTCTTTTCTTCTAATTAGATAAGAGCGATAGTATATTTCAACTTTTAAGTTAATATGATAAAAAAATTAAAAATAATTGTTTTATCAAAATCGCAAAATCACTTGTTTTGAAATTATATGCTACATGTATTTCCTCAAGCAAAAGCGAAATGGTAATTTTGTTTACTTTCATTTTACATTTATTTAAAATGCAAATGTCATTTATTTTATAGTCTATTTTTCGGTTAAGCCCATGGTAATTTTCAAGTTACCAGCGCACTATAACAATTTAACCCCCTTCATTTTAATATTACTGCGAGGCAGATTTTAATGCGCCGTCAAACATTTTTGTCGTTCTTAAGAGTTGTAAATATGATAAATGATCCCTCTGTGGTATATAATAATAGATAATAAGTGTTATTGATTTGTAAATAAATATGATTACGTTAAAGTAGATTGCCTGTAGATTGTTCTCGGGATTGTACACATAATAAATCAATAAGAGTTCTAGAATAAATACCAGATCAAACATTGGAGTTAACCCCGCCCACAATCGCTGTTATTGCTCCAGCAATTATCACAATCTATTAGTCGTTTTTATTTCTTTTAACATTAAATCAATGTATAAACATGAATGAAATTAAGAAGAAAAAAAAAACTACACCTATGACAATATTTTAATAAGACTATTTCAGACTAATTATGGATATTTTTTGCGATGTAAAATTAAGATTTATGTTTGACTTTTTACATAAAAAATAAAAATTTTATTTTCTAATAAAGAATACTTGATATAAGTTTAATTCTTCCCCTGACATTACTGCACTCTCAGAATAATCCGATGGTTGTTCGCTATCTATTATATAGAGTAAAATAATTAATGTACTCATATGTCGAAATCTTATCAGTTATAAAACAAACACGTATATCTTTACTGCGGATTTTTCTTCTTTTAAATTTGATTTAAGTGAATGGTTATGTAACCTCCACACGTGCGAAGCAGCCATCGGATGAAATATTGATGTAGCGACAAAACAACCCGAGAAATAATATATCAAACTCCTTTATGATGTACACCCGCAAAAAGATACAAATCGTTTACTTGTGTTTTTTCTCTCGCCAATATTGTTTTTGTTTTATATTAATTTAAGTTTGTTAAATAAGAAAAAAAAATGTAAAAAAAAAATGCATGCAACTATACTGTAAAATATTTTCTCTCTCTTTTTCATATATTGATTATTAAAGTTTGTTGTGATGGAACAAAATGTATAAGGCCATGCTACAATACGGTTTAAGGTAAAACTGAGTTAAATCCGCAACATTAAATATTTTTATATATGAATTTCATTGCAATTGACTATCTAGTTTGTCGTATGTTAAATACAATAAGACTACCTCCATGAACTTTAACGTTGATTTTGATTTTTGGAAAGTACTTTTGAGTACCCCCTCCCCCCTAAAATAAGAGGAATGGTGATAAAATATGGTAGCTTTACAGCGCATTAAATTACGATCTATTACGGTCTATATTTTTGAAATAGTTTGTAGCTAAATTTCTGAGGAAAAAAAATACAAAGTGCAAAATATTAATTTTATCACGTTATTTAAACAGAAGATGCATTTTCCAACTTCATGTATTAAGTTTTGATGATGTGAATTTGACTATTAACAGCAAAGTACGGTTTAATTTTGTAGACAGGACACATGCAGATCAGATTTGTGGTTACTTCATTGATATAAAGACAATAATTCTGAAACGGTTATTAATAGTAAAATAAAATTTCAGTGTATATTTTATATTTAGGAACCTATTTCATTCAGAAAGGAGTGCGATAAACACAACGTTTTCATATTTTTATTTTTTTTTTTTTAGAATTTTTAAGAAAATGTATGGAACTGTTTTAATAAAAATAAAAATAACCTTCACGAATGTTTACTCTCAAAAATATACAAATTATTCTTACTTAAAAGAAATAGTCAGTCACAGTTATTTTTTTATAACGTAGTACACTTATAAAGATCGATCGACTTTTTCAAGTTGAACGACCTTGCGACAGGACCTTGATATCTAAAACACGTGGCAAATATGTTAATGCATTGCAAAAACAAGGCTTTTGGTTATCAGTGAACAGTAATGGTGTTACAGACAATGTTAAATTATGTGCAGAACACGCTCGGATACTTCATAAAGCTATTCCTTGTCACAGTACATACCAGGTACCGCCATACGTGAGCCTAGAGAGGCCTGATTGTAGGTGAGGGTGGTACACAGGGGAGGGGGTATTCAAGTGGTACAGAAGGTCCCTGATTTTGTTTCATCACGACTCCCTTGTCCTCTACATTGCGAGGCTTCCAAGGTCGACCATGTACCTTATGAACGCGCATAGTTATGATCAGAATATAATTTTGCCATTTAAAAGTAATATGATTGAAATAAAAGTCGAAGGTCAAGAGTTCACAGACGTGCTACATGTACTTTATCTAGAATGATATTTGGATATCCCAAAATGAGAGGCTGTCCAAAGAATCCAAATGTAATATTCAATATATAGGTAATTAAAAACAAATCACTACAGTTTCAAACTGTTATATCCTAAAAAAAGGATATTCATTGACTCGTTTGACATGCAATTTTTCTACTAGAAACATTTTACTATGCAAATATGGATTTTTTAAAAAAATGCGTTTAGAGTTTTGAAAGATCGAGCACAAACTTCGATATAAGTCTCAGTTACTACTGATCTACCTAAGGCATATTACGTTTCTCTCGAAAATAGCTTGTAAGAAATGCGTGATTTTCCATGCCACATAATTCGTTTTTTTCTTCCGGGGACTGAATGTGTCTTTGGTAGTAATCCACATCTTACTTCCGGTCTTCCGAAGCGTGGGGTAGTACTTTCTGATTAATATTCCCCACTCTTATAGCTTTACTTTAGGTACACTCGACTGACTGGTATGGTTGATAATGCATTTACTGGAGGTAAATCGATATCAGCTACTATAGCAATTATTGTTTTGTCTTCTGTAGGTTAGAGAATGAGGCGGTATTCAATAGGGATCGATGTACAATAAATCACAGACTACTGAGCCCGATCCTAGGGACATCTTAATGTAAATGAAATGTTAAAAACGAGAGAAATTCACCGACACTACATGGAAACTCCCCAAGCGATGTCAGTAAAAGCCAATGTATTTTGATACCGATTTTAATTTGGTAAAGACTTCAAACGATCGGAGAATACAGCAATTTTTGTCAATTACTTTTGGAGAACAATTTGGTGGTCCCTGGAAGTCCCCTATATTATCACTTATAAACAAGGCCTGTTCCGAAAAGAATGGACCACGAGTTAGTTATTAGAAAGGTCGAGTTATTTATGAGGCATATAGGGTTGTTTACAGGTAGTTAAATCAATAAACAGTTCGTTGTCGGTTTAAATTACCACTCGGCGTTATAATCAAATTAAAATTTTCCCCCACTGTACCCCAAAATTAAGCCGAAAAATTATCTCACCCCATAAAAAAACCAAAACAATAAAAATAATTTACTACTATTCAAACTTAATTTGTAAATTTGTAAAGCTTGGTTTAAAATCTCTTCTTTTTTTCTTGGAAGATGGTTAAAGGGAGGCCTGATAGGTCCTTCCGATATCTGAACTGTTTCAGCATCTGCGTCCAAGACGCCGAGATTTCCTGTCGTTGGATATGATAAGCATCTTGCAGTCATTAGACGAAACATGGAGTCTCCCATAGGTTGGCCTTATTACCATAACTCTGTCATGGGTGACGGCAACTTGACAGATCTACGAGGAAGAGTAAGCGCCCTTGATATTCAAGATAATCTGGAGACTAATGAAAAAAGAAGACCAGATCCTAGAAATGATCCGATATCGGCCTTGATTTCTTTTTAGCAAGGCAACATCTGGTTCAAAAATCTCAATACTACTGCACACAAATGAAAAGAAAAAATGTAAATAATTTGTAGAGTACATGTATCTATCACTGGAATGCAACATTTGCAAAAAACACTATCATACTAGACCAACAAAACACCAACCAAAACCAGCAGTAATATTTTTATTAAAACAATACATCAGCTCTATGAAATCCAAAAGATGTCTCTGACGTACACATGTCTATTTTAACCAAATTGCAGTTGTATAACGTTTAACACTTTGTTAGGCTATTTTGCATTCGCACAAAGTCAGAGTCTTATCTGTGTTTAAAAAAAAAAACAAAACAAAAATGTTCATACGACATAGAGTTTATATTAAGTTGTCAGTATTCACATGGTGTTTTTTTTCGCGATTTGTATTCAAATGCCGCTTTTGTGACGTCCCGAGTTCCGAAAAAATTTTGAACTAGGATTATATCATGCTTATTCACGGTAACTCCATATAAAAAAAATAATAGCACTGCTTATACCACGCGAACACTTTCTTCTTATACAGTACTATGTTTGGTAAGTATTGCCTCCTTCCTCCAAAATCAGTAATATTTAGGAATACACGTACATTCAAAGAAAGTAAAATAACATTAATCCTTTAAAAAATATTTTTTTAAAATCCTGAAAACTGTGCCAAGATTGAGTATTGCAGTAAGAGACTTTTTTCAACTGTCAGGTGATATTAATACTTAAGGGAATCCGTAGGAAAAATAATAATAGGGGAAATTTTTAATATATAGCATTACAAAGAATACGAAAAAGAATTCTCTAATAACCATATAAGAATTTTATTTCTCAAGGATTTCTGTATTTCAATCGGAATAATTTTTCTTAATTTTTACGAGTGCAAAAATGTCATGTTGGCAATTGCATAACTATCTGGCAACATATTATAAATACGTGTAAATCATGATTCCAATAGGGATTTCGGAAAACTAGTGGAAAAAAAACCCGTTTGAATGAACAAAGTTTTTAACACCATGAAATTTAGCTATGTAGCAGCGATGCTTTATGACAGAACTATTACAAGTATGCAGACAAGTGATTTCCAAAGGATCGATCGTATATGAGCTATTAAAGTACGATTAGAACCACAAGACTGGTTGCAGTTACTTACAATGTATTTCTATTGTAAAGGTACCGATCACGTTAAATAGGGGGCTTTTATTTAATATTAACAGTTTATAATTAAAATCTTTATTAAATTACTTGTTATGAACTTTTGAAGTATTATTACCAGTGCTTTCAAGTATTATATTTACTGGTATAATTATTATCGATAAGTGATAAAATCCATCTCACTGGGTATACAAATATGTTGATCTAAAAAGAAAAATATTTTCATCAGGAATTTCATTTTCCGTTAGTTACATATTTTACATGGATATTACTGATTGTATGTACTTTGCACTAATCTTTGGAAAATGAATGTTAAATGTTTTTCTACTTTATCCTCCTAATGATTTTAGTTATGTAGATAGCTTTGTGAACCAAGAATTTTTTGACTCATTAATTATAATCATGCACGATGTGCATCTGACATTTTTGTGTAATAATCGTAATGTAAATAAAAACTAGTTACACATCAACGCCAGTACACTTATTTGCAGAAGATTGTCTTCAAAAATTTTTAACGACTCGCAATGCAATAAAATATATTAAAAGCAAACAGAAGTGAAAATAATGTTTAGCCAAAAAGAAACCATACCCCATACAATTTAGAAAACGATCATAGATCTGTATTAAGTTCATGACTTCATTTTGTCTATACACACGTGTATCTCTGTTTACACCTTTTTATAAGCAATTGACCTGTAGTTAGGGTTCCGTGTTACTGAGTACAGATAGAGATCCCACACGAACCGTTTGCTGGGAGACCCTTAGTTGCGGGGTGTCGGTATTTTCTTGTTTTTATGAAAATGTTCGAAACTTTCCCATAAATAAAACTTCAAAGTCCCCCTTACCCATAGACCGCCCTGATAACTCACATTAAGATAAAAAATGGATTTGCAGGCAAAATATATGGGCGTCTTTCCCGCAAAAAGTTGAAAAATGTCACCGAATTATTTTTTACGATTGGAAGATAGAAATCTGTAAGTTGGTTTACGTAATGCCCATCTCTTTCTTCAGAGTATGATGAAGCTTCACCACACCTGTGTAAATCGTACTAAACAGAACAATATGCAGAGCGCTAGTCTGCATAAATAGAAACATCTTGATCACAAGAGATGTAAACGCGCTGAAACTGTAGACTCTTTCAAGTTCACTACATCAAGAAGTAACATCTTACCCTCTTGTTCATAAACTTACGCGTACGTCAATCTGGCAATTACCCGGTATGGATGGGGAATTTTACCCATTTACAATTAGACGTAAAAGATCACTAAATGCTTCAATCGCTTTGAGCGTTAAGTTGTATGTAACAACAATTTAAAGAGAGAAAGAGAGAGAGAAAATCGAAATATTGGAAACATAATTTTAAACACCACGACCAGTGGTATAGTACTAAATAAATAAGTAGCGATAGTTGAAAATAAACAAAAAATAAAAAGCCATGCATCTGAGATAATCGAGGTACTTCTTCTTGGTCACTCCTGCTCACTAAATCTTAATTCTGTAGGCCTTTTTTCGTCTGTTTTGACAGGCGACCGTTCCGTGAGTGGCGGACCGTTGGCGTGTTAATGGTTCGTATAGTGCAGCAGAAGGGACTCGACAGTGCCGAGGTGTAGAAGCCTTTTAGCGGGTTTGATCTTAATTAAACTGCAATAAAGATATTAACACCCCATAAACGACTACATTACGTGAATTCTAATAGTGCTCGTCTGCTTAAAAAATACAGCCTAACTGAAGATAACACAATGATATTTCAGTTTAAGATTTCTTCAGATACGTCCACTGGCGTTAACAATGAAAAATATATAGTTTTACCAATATATGTAATGTTAGAGATACACTAACAGTAAAATTATTACTTTCACAGCTTATGTGTGTATATTATGTGTCTGTATAACCAATATAATAACTACATAAAATGATTGAAAAGACAATGGTGATTTATGACAGGTTTGCACATGAGCTCTACATATGTAGTGCGCCTTTTTAATACAAGAAACAACATATGGTGTAAAACATTAAAATAATTATATTATAAATAGCCATTAAATTATAAATTTTCTAGATATTCAAACGCAATTAATGTATAGGATGAGAAACGGTACACTGATATTGTAGGTTCGATAACTCGTATACGATACCTTTTCTAGTCATAGAGTTACCGCGCTTAAGCAATTAATTCCATAGCATCAACAAAAATTAGATAAAATAAATATCTTTGGAATTCTAATTCATTATGCTACATTCATATCATATGTATATCGCAACGTTACGCAAAGCATTAATTCGCATATCTACGATATAGATGTACGCGTACCTATAGAAAATAAATGCATTTCGATTTTAAACGCAAAACTTTTGTATTCTTATCTACAATACGATCGGTTATAATATCTTCAAAAAGTATCAAATTTCTATAATTTTTTTTAATGTTAGATGCCTATGGGCCACATCGCTTACCAGAGCAACAAAGTCGTCTGACAACAGCAAATTAATGTTCTTTAAAAACACAGGATATTACAAAATAGTTTAAAAACTTAGTTCACATCTTTTGTCCTGAAACAAACGGCAACAATTCACAATTTTTTTTAAAGGAATTTTCTAGAATTAAAAATACAATTTACAGAATGATAAAACTAATCATATGTTCTTATGTGCTTTCTTTGGTGATTCATGAGGGTATATAGGTAGCTAGCATTGCAGAAATAAAATACATAACGCGCGTTAGCAAGTTATGAATCACCAACGAGAGCATTATACTGTTTTTATTTACATTCATCTTTGAATCATTTGCTCAATTAATTATCCACATAAAGTTAGTAGAGTACGGATGGTAATTAAATTGTCGATGAACGTTGCCGTGAAGAGACAGCCAATTTCCCATGTATTTGAACGATAGAATGGTCACTACAACTACTAGTAGGTCTTGAGTTTGTGCCCTCAGTGTATTGCTATCTCATTAGATTAGCTGCTGTAATAATAGTAAACTTCAATTAATATTTTTTCGTTTGTTTTCATAATTGACTGTTATTGTGCGTTTTTAATTTTTCGCTGTATTATGTTATGATTGAACTGTATTCTTGTGTCATAAAATAGTGTTCAAACTGTATTCGTGTGTCATAAAATAGTCGTGTTCGGATGTTTTCATGTCAAGTGATTAACTTGTAACTACTATCGACAGTATAGAACGGTCGGTATGTGTGGTGTGCTTGCTTATAAAACATGCATGTGTTTATGTTACTAGTATAAGAACTTGTGGATGTAATTTTTTCTTTTATTTTAATTTTTGCAAAATCATTCATTTGCAAATTGACCCTTAGAATCTTTAGGTCTATTTGATATTAGTCCAAAAGATTGATATTTATTAAAATGTATTTTGTAAAAAAAAAATCAATACTAAGTAGATGTCAACTTCTGAATAAGAAGGAACTACATATGAATCAGATGTTGGTTTGTCTAGTATTAATAATGTTGAATTCAAAGGAGAAATCGCAGACTGATTCAACCTGAATTGGAAACAACTGGACTAGAAATGAACAAATTTTTTTAGCATTGAAAATGAAATTTTAAGAAAGTATTACCCGGATTTATTATTTTCTTTATTAATATCCGTTATTCGGATTGAAATAAGAAATATTTTTATTGTTAAGAGGCGTTTAAAAATGTTTATTGTTATCATATTTTGTTATTTCTTTGTTCAGCAGAGAGAGGTTAAATAATAGTAAACTTCCACATCACACAAAGCAACACTCACAGCACGGGCAAATACTGAAAGAGAACTTCAAAAGAATAGTAGCTTGCAAAGCGAAAAAATCAAGCCAGATAAAAGGAAATGCGTTTACCATTAGTTCATTAAAAAGAATAATATATTCATGTTTATTTTGCATTCAATAATCCAAATTAAGGTTAATGTATTTGCTTATGTTATGCTTTTGCTTATGTATTTGCAGAGTAAACTTTTAATAGACATGCTGTTTCTGCTCTCCCCCAATTCTACAAAAGCAACAGCAGTTATTGGTGTTATATTGTCAGTGGACAATTGTTTTATCAAACAAAAGGCCCATGGGCCACATCGCTGACCTGAAGAAGAATAGATATGATAAAATCAGCTTAATGGAGTCATAATGCAAACTATCTGGACAATGTACAATAATATATGTAGATCCTGTATAAATAAAATCCATTTTCTCTCTGGATATTTTTATGTTTATAATCATTAGTCCCTTTTCTAACAGGATGATTTTATAGTCATATCACATGTTGAGTATTGCAGTTCTCAAAAAGATCCTTAACAATTGTTTATATATGGGATATAAACCTACATCAAACTCTGAACCTTCTTGTGATGCCAAAGAATTGTCCTGGGGCCAAAGTCTTACAATTATAAAGAATCATCTGGCTGAATAGTTTCTGAGAAGATTTTTTAAGATTTACTTTACATATTAATACATGTATGTAAAACTTTGACCCCCCCCCCAATTGTGGCCCAACCCTACCCCCGGGGGTCATGCTTTTCAAAACTTTGAATCTACACTACCTGAGGATACTTCCACACAAGTTTCAGCTTTGAGAAGATGTTGAAAATGTGAAAAGTTTACAGACAGACGGACGACAGACAAAATGTGATCAAAATGTGCATGCACGGGTTGACATTGCATATGATATCGGACATTTACGAAATAGATACATCGACACACCGTATTGTTGACATTTACATAACAAAGCTATAAGCCTACAATAATGCTATTTCACTACACTTTCCTTAGTTAGAATAATCTATCTGTGTCTCGGGACAGGTTTTCACCACAGTTAAAATGCCTCCCATATACCCGTAATGTAGCAGAAAATTGCAGAATCGCTCCGAAACGTTTTTTTAAGAAAATTAATGAATTAAGTTGCATGGAAAATAACAGTCAAATTATTCATAACAAACCATTTTGAGGCTAAAAATACCTTTCATCTAAAAATGTAATTCCTATAATTGAAGAATTCAACACTTTTTCACCAACGTTTTATACTCACTTCAAATTTTCACCATGTTGACATTCGGAATTCCCGGGATTTTTCATAGTAAATGCACTGTGTTAAAGTTATCTCCCGTATTTTCTTTAATGAACAGAATATAAATTTCCAATGAAAATTAACACGTATTTGTATTATCGTTTCTGAGTTTATCCATGCAAATGTGATATTGTGAAAACATAAACTAAAGAGCCTCTCGTGATTTAGCGTGAATGTAATGCGCATGCGCAAGATTGTAAAATCCAAAAAATTCAAATGATTTCCGGAATTTCTTGATGAATTTTCGTTGATTATTAATTAGCGAAGCTTGATTGAGAAAAAATAAAAACAAATTGGTAATCTTCAAGTACCAATGGTGTTTAAAATATATAAAGCAAAAGACAGTACTCTTCCGATTTATCGGTATTAAATGCCAAAAATTCGAGTCTATTATTTTAATATAGTAGTATAGATATAGATGTAGTGGATGTAAGTGCATAAAGCTTTAAATATTTGATATCAGCACATTCATACTACGTTAAAAATGTAGGTATAACATTATCTTGTGGCATTGCTTATGTGCATTGTTCAGTTTCTATTTCTGTATACTAGTATGTTGCATTGTGCATTACATAAGTATGTTTTTAGTGCTTATATATATACTTCAACTAGACAACATTGAGACGTTGACCATCTCAAAAAGACCCCGCTTAAAAAGTGGACAATAGGATGAATGAATTTCAGAGAATTTTGCTTTAAACTTGACCTATAACTTTGAAATTTTACAACTGGCATAGGACTTCTTATTCAATCTCATTGCCCCTAACAGACAGGCATTTTTGTTCAATCTGAACAGATAAACCAAATGGGAAGTAATCAATGGTCTAAAATTCATTATAAAGAGATCTGCTATGACTTTCAAATTGACTTAGTTCAAGGTCACTGCACGCCATTAACCAAAGAGCTCTGCATGTTTTAGTTAAAGTATTAGTTAAAAAGGGCTAGGTGGAGAGTATATATGCTCTTAAAAAAGAATTTTTGTTTGATGAAAAAATGACAATAACAAACCGTCAACCATCTCAAAAATCCATAAAACGAAATACAAATTCAAAGCAGAGCAACACGGACCTCCAAAAAGATAGAGATAGGATCAGGTGCCTAGGACGAGTGAGCATCCTCTGCTGACCGGTCGCACCAGCCGTGCGCTCCTTGTCACATTTGGGCATGTCATAATCGAGTTAAAGGTCAAAATCAGGAAAATGACAAAATAGAGAAAAAAGAAACGTTGATGATTTGGTTTGTTTGTGATGGTCAAAATACAAATCTTGAGCAAACACGGACCTCCATTACATTGGAGGAAGGATCAGGTGCCTAGGAGGAGTGAGCATCCTCTGCTGACCGGTCACACCAGCCGTGTGCTATTTGTCGTAATCGGGAAAAAACGGAAAAGTCCGTAGACAATTAGGTGATTAATTATGGTCTAACAATTAGTATGAAAAACGTCAGTCAGCATGCGACCCAGTGGAAGATTGTACTTGCTGACAAGGTCGCTGTATCGACCATAGAACTTACGAAAAGATGACTTCAAACGAGACTGTTGATAGTCCTGTTTTATCAACTTGTTTGTCAGTAGCTTGCCTTGCCTTAGAAACTGTTCATACGAAGAGCATGCCCTTGCGTATCGAATTAACTGAGAGACAAAAACACCATATGCAGGTGATGAAGGTATATTGCTACATAAGTAAGGAAAGTTGACTATAGAAAAATTGAAGTCATCGCGTTTATCATAAAGTTTTGTTGTTAGGTTACCATCCATTTCCAGTAAAATATCCAACATGTGACGCAGACTCTGTGGTATCTTTTATTTCAAGTTCACTGGGATATATCGAGTCGACGTAAGTATGGAAATGATAATACGTCGTCGATTTACCTGAATGTTGAGTTGAAGGCCACAGCGAGTGATTTATTTTTTTTCACGTACCAGTTTTTGAATAAATTCTGCTTCATATTAATACAAAAATAGGTCTGCTAACAATGGGGAACAATTGGTACCCATGGGAATTCCAACAGATTGTTGGAAGACTTGATTTCCAAAAACTACATAGATGTTGTCTATCAGAAATTCAAGCATCTTTTTAATGTCAACTTCAGAGTACTTGTGTGTGCAATCAGAATCGTTTTTAACAAAATAGTTTATTAGATTTTCAATGACAAGGTAATCATTTTTACGACTTCCATTTTTATTGAAGAAACAACTGTCGATGATATCAAAAAGCCTAGTTTTTAATTTGTCATGGGGAATGGTTGTAAAAAACGTTGAAAAATCGTACGTTTTGATGTTATTGATTTTGGTAAGGTTTATTGACCTCAAAGTTTCCAATAATTCTTTAGAGTTTTTTTAGTAGTCACATCTGACATCTGCAAATGTTTAATGGTTAAAAATCCTACAATTCATTTGATATCATTTTCATCTTAAGTCATAAATACATGTATGTATTGAAATTTGATCAATATAAAAAAATAATACACTCTATCAAGGGAGGTTAATTAGGGCTAATTCATGTATTTTTTCCCCTGAAAATGTGAGTTTCTTATGTCAATCATTGTTTTGATATTTAAACTTTTACATACAGTCTGTACGTTAAGATCCCTAATTTTTCGACTATACTATAAAAGCTTTTATAAATATCAGACCATTTTTCAGAATCCTCTATACCGTTAATTACCATACTGAAGGCCACATGCCGGCAGAAAAGCAAGGAGGTCTTTAAAGAATAAGTTTAATGGCTACCATGAATATATATTGGACTGGGAATGATAACTGTTTGAAGAACACACAGTGGCATAAGCAATTTATAATAAGATATACATGTACCTATTTACTGGCTATGGAGAGATTAGCAAGTTTATTGTCCGCCAAGACAGTAAATATTTCATTCATAAGGCGAATCCGAGGGAAATAGTTGCTGTCAAAGGGAAAGAAGAAACATGCTAATGTCCAAATAATCGTTAATAGGTATTTTATTATAACGAAGAAAACATCATCGGCGATGTAGAATTTCTTAATGCTAAACAGATTAGAGTTATCGGACTTTAGATTTAACGTAGCGACTCGGATCATGTGTTCCGAGTTTAAAAGGGAGGGAAATCGAATGTCGCCGGTAAATAATTACCATGGGCAGATAGCACAGAAACTATTTCACGGTTAGCTAGAATACCACGCTTATTTGTTGTAATTTTAAATAGAAAATATTATCAGAGGTATAAAAAAGCATCATATTTCACTAGATTCCTATAATGCAATTGTCTTACTCTATTATTGTATAAAATACACCAATTTAGATATATTATGCTCTCAAATGATAAAACTGTGTTCAAAAACACAATGCTGGTGGATACCGCTTTTGTGTGATACACCCGGGTTTGCGGGTTATGTATTTTTTCTGCAATGTCGTCACCTTCATATCCCGCATGAATCAACAAAGAAAGTATTTTATTGTTTAAATATTTACATCCACTAAGTATGATTCCCTCTATTTATAATGAAAATTGATTGTAATTCATAGCTCTGTAGAAACTGACAGGACTGAAATCCGCCACTTTCATATCCCGCATGAATCACCAAAAAAGCATTTTATTGTTTTAATAATGTTAAAATGACACAAGATTTTGTT
Source organism: Magallana ariakensis (assembly GCA_020458035.1). Taxonomy (NCBI): domain Eukaryota; kingdom Metazoa; phylum Mollusca; class Bivalvia; order Ostreida; family Ostreidae; genus Magallana; species Magallana ariakensis. The sequence continues at coordinate 3,032,125 of CM035818.1, read as the reverse complement.
TCACTCTAACATAAGTATTAGACAGATAAAACTACAGAAGAAGGCCATGCAATTTCAATTTTGTGCAGAGCTGTAATTGCTTTTAAAAGATATATAAAGTCAATGTCAAATTAATTCAGGAAAATAAATGAGTTTTAATGATATTGATTTATTAGTAAGTAAATGAGTTTTAATAATATTGAATTTTCAGATTTAACTTGGACCAATGAGGCTGTTCAATGTTTAATTGCTTTAAAAAGGAAAAACACCAGTCTCTATGCTTCGAACACTGTGACACAAAAGCAGGCGCAGAGAATTTCTGAAGAAGTGTGTAAAACACGCCACCATCTAACTGGAGATGTGTGCAGCAGAAAGTTTCGCTGTAGAAAAAAAATTCGGATGGACGGATTTTTTTTTAGACATGGAGCTACAGACCTGCAGGTAACCAAAATGACATTAAAGAAGGTGCATTGAAATGAGTGTATAAAAAAAAGATCAATGGTTTTTGTTTTAATTATTAATAAAGGAAAACATTTCTTACCAAGTACCATCATAGGGGAAGCTGATAGACAATAGATTTTGACTGTTTTTGCAATGATTGATACCAACAAATTATGTACAAAATCATAAAATAAAGAAATTCTTCGGTTTTGGGGATTATTCTCACATGCAGGATTTATTGAAAGATGAGTATTATAACTCCAATCGCTGTAGCATCTTTTTTGGAAGCCTGTTCCCCAGAGTACACATCAAAGGAAGGAAATATGTCTTTCAAAATTATTTTGTGAGACGGCGGGTGTGACCGGTCAGCAGAGGATGCTTACTCCTCCATGGCACCTGATCCTACCTCTATCTTTTTGGAGGTCCGTGTTGCTCTGCTTTGAATTTGTATTACGTTTTATAGATTTTTGAGATGGTTGACGGTTTGTTGTTGTCATTTTTTCATTAAAGCTATATACGCTATAATTTGTGTCAATATTAAATGACGGGGAAAACACATGTGTTTGATTCCTTACAAAAGTTGCAGTTATGCTGTTAATTATATGCCAAATTTGATCGGGTAATAAAGATATCAAATTTTAAACAAAAAATATTTATTTACTTTCCTGCCAGGAAAGTAATGCCTTCTCATGAATATCATTCTTTCACGTGATATCGACAGCTAATTTTAGACTATCATACAAAACTTGTATTGTTGTAGTTTCACAAATAACAGAATACAATTTTTTTCAGTAAAGCATAAATTTGTCCTGTATACGAGTACGAATTAAAGAAAGCAAAACCACGAGCGTGTGAGCATGTTCATGTATATACATGTACTTCCCTTGAAGAATGACGTAGGCTTATGTGTTTTCCCCTATTTTTAGTTCGTGTGAGTGTTATCCTGTTTAAACATTAATAATGGTACCGTGAATGACAAACGTATTACATTTATAATACATGTATATATTTCAAAGTAACAACTGTTTAAACTGTATATAGACTCGAGACAAATTTGCAAGAAATATTTAACCAAAAATAGCTTTTGAAAAAATTTGGAGAGTAAAAAATGTACAAGCCCCAGCTGGATTCGAACTCATGACTTACAGATTCGTAGTAAACGCTACGCTGTAATGCAACAATATTTGGAACGAAATTACTTATATAATTACACTTGTTTGTATTGTTTATTTCGATAAAAAATACGTCACAACATTGATGAGTCACATACCGCCATAAAGGTGACACTTGCAGAGCCTATATACTATCACATCAGTTTGCAAGAAAGTTCAATCAATTTTCTCTCCTATATTTTTAAGATTACAACTTATATATTCAATAAAACGATAAAAAAGAAAAAAAAATCATTGCGGCATTTTTTGTAATCTTAAAAATATAGAAGAGAAAATTGATTGAACTTTCTTGCAAACTGATATGATGGTACGTTCATAAAAATACAAGCCCCATCGAAAAACGAGCCAGACTTAGTAAATCGAAAAGGATTTTATTTCTTGATTGTCCAGGTATTTCTATTTTGCTATTATAATAGCGTATATGCGTATTTACTTTTATGACTCTGCTAGTTTTATTTTCAATGTTTATTTGATTTTATCCTGACAAGGCTTATATGTATATTTGCTTTTGATAGATGGCGAGTGATTATGAATTTACAATAACAAGTTTGTGAGCAACCTGGCCAGGAAGTGTGCATGACAGTCGAATATGGAGGGAATCAGCGCTTTGCACACAATTTGAGTGGTACTTAACAATAAAAATTAAATTATATCTCTATAAGGAGTCTAATAGTTGCCCTCAAGTTAACATATCCTCAAACAATTTTTACGAGTAATCAACATTATTTTCAGTTGAACACAATGGTCTTCTCCTCAGAGACTTCGGGTGTCCATGTCGAAGGTTTTTGTTGACTCCCTGTCCGAATCCGACCACAAAGACGCGACAGAAGTACAACGCTTCCCTATGCAAGAATTGGTACCGCCTGCAGGGAGGCAGACAGGAGTTATCTTCTCTTACACATAGATTTATCTGCCCTTGATTATCTATTCAATCGTTCTTGAATTAGTCGCGAACTCTTCTTTAGATGAAGATAGAAATCTCAAATATTTCAAAAGCGGCATGATTCTGAAAAAATGAAGTCCATGTGTGTTAGCAGCGTGCATGCTGCTAAGCAGTTAATTACTAAATATGAAGTTGATAACCAATCCCGCTTCTGTATAGCTAGCGAATCCAAAGATTTTAGTAAGATCGGTAAGTAAGTACAGTGTACTATGGGCCTCTAATTAACGAGTTGGCGAACTCATCTACACACAACATAGAGTCTACAGATATCATAGTCAGATGTTTTGTGTTTACAACTTTATAGTAATTTATAATTAATTGTGCGATTGTTTGAAGTTATAAATAATTAGTTAATAGTTGACGTTTTCCTGTTTTTCAAAGGTTTTGATATTTTACTTGGCCAGGAAGTATATCAAAATCTTTATTTAAAAAGGCCAGGAGAACTATATAAATCAATATTTACATTTTTATGCAGAACGCGTGTCCTGGAGACACAGAGTTTTGAGATCATTAAGAGGCGATTAGCCTGTCTGCAAGGAACCCTAAGGTATATTTTTAGTACAATCAGAGGTATGAATGAAAATAATGAATAGTAAAAAATAAAACAACCCGCGAAATAACGCTATTTTATTCGCGCACATTCTCAACTGAATTAAGTATAAATGTTAAGCCTAAACTGAGGCCGTCATCAAAATTAGTGGTGACAGTGAATTGAGGAAAATCTCAGTTGATTCTACCTCAGTAGTTTGAGTTGATTATTGAGTAATTGGTGACGGCGGGGCCTTAGTACCATATTCCTTAGATTGTGTTAGAGGGTGGGTTATTTTTACATTTTTCGCTTCATCCGGAGTCTAAGCTCTTAACCCAAATTCGAATTTGATGTTTGAAAAAAGTATTCATAAAGGGGGGGGGGTGGAGTCGAAAGAATTTTGGATTATTTATACCCTAGTTCCAGATGCCAAAAAATAGTTAACGTTTGGTAAAAAGAGACCTGTACAGGAAGTTTATGTTAATAATCTAAAATATAGCGGCAATAGGTTACCAAAAGTTGCCTAAAAATACATTTTTACTATATGGCCACATTTGTCACCGCCACCCAAACCCAAATATAAAATCTCATCATGCCCCATTGGCAGTAAATTTCATAATTTATGTACACTATGTGCATAGTAACAATGCATTTAGTTTATCTCCCACGACTCTGAAAGTAAAGAAGAAAATATTTTAAAATTTAATACATTTTCAATATATGGCTATATTGGCCCCGCTCTAGTGCTTGAACACCCAAAACAGGGGCAATGAATTTTGTTTAGGGCTTCATGAACATCAGATTCAGACATTTATGTTATCTCAACCTGCTGTGGATAGAAAGAAAATATTAAAAAATTTAATACATTTTTACTATCTGACCATATTGGCCCCGTCCTAGAGCCTGAACCCCTGAAACACTGGCCATGGATTTTGGTAGAGGACTTCATGAACATTAGATTCTTGCATTCAGTTTATCTCCTCCTGTTGTGGACTAGGAAAAGAATATATTCAAAGATTTAATACATTTTCATTATATAACCATATTGACCCCGCCCAGGGTCTAACCCCCCGAAACAGGGCCATAAATTTCCTAGTTTATAATTAGGTAGAATACTTTATGAGAAATACTAAATGCATCATAGCCATGTATTTATATTCAAAGATTTAATGCATTTGCACTACATGTCCATATTTGTATGGCCCTCAAATAGGGGCCATGAACATCAAAATCATGCATTTAGGTTCTTAGGTCACCAGAGTCACCTATTGCAATTGGTCTTCGTCCGTCGTCGAGCGTTAACAGTTTTACCTCTTTAACTCCTTCTTAAAAACTACAAGGCCAATTTAAATGCATGGTTATGATGTCGATGTCCAAGAAGTCTTCTACCAAAATTGTGAAATTCATTGGCCCCTTGGTCAGGGGTTCAGGCTCTAATGGTAGGGTCAATATGGCGATATAGTAAAAATGTATTAAATCTTAGAAAATCTTCTCCACTCCCGTATAGATTTGTTAAAAACTAAATGCATGGTGATGATGTCTATGAAGCCCTCTACTAAAACACTCATATAGGGTAGGGGTTCTTAATGCGGGGTGTGGCCAAAATGGTCATTTAGTGTTCATGTATATAAAATGTAAAAAAAAAGTCTTTAATAATATTTCATGTCACCTACATGTAAGGCAAGGGTTATGGCTGAGAGGGGGGAGGGGGTATATATTTGTCTTATTACTTTATTCTGCTCAGGTATTTCAATGAAAGAAATGAGTAACTTCACATATTTAGAAAAGAGAAAGAATGAAACTGTCTATCAAAGTAATTAAAATATTGTGAAAGCATTTGGAGAGCGTTCGGTAGAGGGTTGTAACAGTTAATGGAGTTATCTTCCCTTGCTTCTTCATATTGGAGTTATCTTCCCTTGTTTTTTAATAATGGAGTTATATTTATTTTAAAAAGCCGACAAATTGCAACTAGGCATTAAGAATAATAACATATATATTAACGTCACTAGCACAATTTTTGATTGCTCAATGTAAAAAGAGGTCTCAAGTACATTCGTCTCTACACCAAAACGTTATATGTTCATTTATTTGGTATTTCCACGATCAATACGAACGTATATAATTTAATGCAGTAAGGCTCTGACTTGTTTCAGCGGACATAATTATAATGCGTGATTTTATAAATAATACATATCAATTATATCTTTGCATATGTTTCTGGGGAGGGGCTCAATGACCTGCCACCCCATCTTTTTTTATATTAAATACCTTCTAATTGATTAAAAAATTACCGAGAGCAGCTTTAGTGTTTATGTCGAAGGCTCCAGTAGGTCCCCTCTTCAATGTCTCAACGGGGCATACGGCGCTGCAGTTGGAGCACTGTACGTGCAGTTCGGAGCCTAGGCCGTAACGTCTTTCACGCAGTGTCTTTTTAATGGAGGAGCATTTTGCATACGTGACAAAAACTGTTTTGCAAGATGTCCCAGTTCCACAATGCGCCGTCCTTCTCTCCACTCCGTCTCGGTTTCCACGCATGTATCTTCCTCATCAGCTGACAGCGACAGTTCAATTGCAGGTTCAGATGGCAATGTTTTAAAATAATTATGGTCATTGGAAATTATTTGCTTTTTCTTTTGAAAATGGGAGCCTCGATTGGAATTTTTCTTTAACTTTGCCCCTGGAACCTCCCATGGTAGTCTCGTAGACTTAGCATAATTACATGTACATGCTTCCAGCAGATGTATACTTATCGTCTGCACTTGTTTACAAAACGCGTCGTTTAAGCACTTGAAAGTTTGCATCTCGTAAACGTTTGACTTGCGCAAGGATTTCTGAAGTGTTTATTTTTTCGGATACTGTTTTGTACTACATTAATGTTTAAGTAATAATTGGCTAACCAAAATCACTTATAAGTAGAACATGTAAAATGATTTTGGTATATATATGATGGGCAATTTGCTGACCATCCATTGCCATTGAATACAAAAATTATTTTCACCAGTAGTAATTAAACTTTGACTGACAAATAACTATACATCATAATTGGTTTTTTTTCATTTTACATGACAATGTATGTAGTTTCCATACCAATCACTTTTTCTATTGAATATACAATTGCATGTAACATTTTCCTGAACTTATAAACAATTACTTCACATTAGAAGATGCTTGATTTTTCTTCTTTTCTCCTTCCCCTTAATTAACCTCTCTCATCATTTTCACACTGCACACATTCACTCTGTATCCTTATATTTCAAAACAAATTCACTCTCCATTAAATGAAGTTGTGCAATGCAGGAGGTAACTATTGTTCTCGGAATGTCCTTGCTTACTAAACTTACCCTTACGGAGGTTGGCACCTGAAATAATAGTAATGTCAATCATCCGAAAACCACTTGGATATAAAGATGGGGACCTATAATGTTCATTTATTTTATTTGTGACCCATGTCACATGCCATTTTTTGGAAATATAGGGCCCCAAACAGAAATGATAATTTTTCTGAAATTTTTGCTAAAATTTGACATAGAAATTGATAATTTGAAGAAATCAACAAATATTTATAGTTTGAACTATTATTTAGTTATGATTTTAATACAGTATGAAGTTGAACACATATAGTGACTATAAAGTAAAATCTAAGTCAAAGCTTACAAAATCTTGCTTTACTTGTGGCTTCAAAGGCCAGTACATAATGAACACAACAACAGATGTTAAAAATTTTGGAGTAATCAAATTATAACGCAAATAAAAAAACTGATAGTAATGTAATTTTTCCAAAACTTTGCATACAAATAGACATACATTTAATGTCTCATTTAAAAGTAAAACAAGTAGGGGTCACATCTCAAAAATTTGAGATATAGCATGAAATAAGATAATTTTAGGCCAAAATTGAAGTTAATTTTTTCTTAACTTCTAAGAAATATAAGCTAAATATGCCGAAATATATCGATAAAAATATCAAAATAGTGTTTAAATATGTTTATTAGAACATCATATCGTAATACACAAACTATCTAGAAGTTTGGTCTGCGCTGAAAATAAGGAAGCTAAATTAACAGTACTCTAAAACTAGTGAGTTATGAAAAATGTTCAATTCCTTCTTGAAAACCTTCCGCCACAAAATATAGTCCCTTACTTAGCTCTGTAAAAATGTAATTTTTTAAAAACAATTTTATTCAATATAGTTTATTTGGCATTGTAAAATATAAATATACTACAAGAATTAATATGTGATGCAGAATTTTCAGACTAGAGGTGACCCAAAATGGCTACCTAAAACCTAAGGAGCGAACCTCTTTAAGGAGACAAAAAGCCCTTTCAATGTTTACTCTGGTAAAGTGGCACTATTGTATCTTTTCTTCGCAATGATAGAGTGACTGTCACGATTAGAAGTCATCAAGTTAACTGCTATGTGATATGCAGAGTTATCTAAAATATGAAATTTATGGTGGAATTCCGGAACCACTTAAAAAAGACGACTGTTACTGTTTACCCTGGCATCATAACTGATCAAGGGTATCCACAAAAGACGTCCAAAAACTTTAAATCAGGCCCACGAATTGTTTGTGGATGCATTGCTGGGAAACCTTTCTGGCAAATATAGGATTCCCTAAATGCAGTAGGCCCGCTGATTGGAACATGCGTCCAGTCAATGGCTCCCACTGCATTAGGGAACCCTGCCCCCTTTGCAAATGATTCAGCTAACAGTTTCGCTCATCGTCAGTTCTAGGCCAGGATATGAGATTTGAGCAATACATGATCTTTAAATGAACTATTTCATTGACCTAAAATAAAAGGTCAAGTTTACTTATATCAAAACTTTCTGCCACACTACGAAATGTTTCCGTTTTTCCAAGAAACCAAATACAAGCAATAGTTCTTCTTTCCAAGAAACACTTCTCATGGACTCAAATTTTAGTTCAATGATGCATATATTCATGAGGTCTATTTTGACAATGCCTTTTTCTCACCATAGGATACTACTGTGTTACGGTAGTAGACGTGTGGATGAAACATATTCACCCCGAAAACTACATACATATTAAAACCATCAAAGAAAAAAGAGTGTAGGTTGTTAGCAAGAAAACGGAAATCTCCCAATAATATTCACTTCTGCAGAAATTTATATACATAAGTAGTGATGGAATTTGAACCCATACATCCTCATATAAGACAGTATAAACACAAGGAATTTGTGATAGGAAAAAAGGAAGGAAGATACAAGGAAACATGCTTTAAGAAAAGGAAATATGGCTCAACACCCAGCAAAAGAAGTGTTATTGAAATTATATATTACCGGTACATAAAAATATTCCATCCCTATCTATAAAGCTTATTCTTTTTCATAGATTTTCTTTTAAAAGTCATATTTTCATATTAAGAAGAATCAGACGTTTTAGAAAAAAAGATAATCCTTACTAAATAATCTATGAGGATATTTAACACTTTTTAAAAGAATTCTATATTTTAATAAAAATTGAAAAGTTCTAGTTATATCCACACAGTTACCGTCTTAGCAAACAGTGATGGATCAATATAAAAAAGTAGCTAAATATTTCAGGTGAAAAAAGTAGACTATTCTGCATCTTTATTGAACTAACAGTAATAATACAACACTAGTTTTAAAAAAGTCATGATTTTTCAAACAGTAGTTAATGCAGTTTGGTCAGATTGCTCGTTTGAAAATGAACAATAGCTGTTTTTATGTCACTGGTGTTATCTGTAAATAATACACTGTACATAATAAATAAATAACTTTTAAATAAACACCTTTTAATTAGAGGTACAAATGAATGTTTAATAATGTGACTTAACAAATGATAAAAATTAACAGCACGACAGGGAGTTTCCTTTAACAGTTTTAAAATGAATATGAGACAATCTTGTAAGATGTACCTTCTTTAATATTTTAACATATAAGGGCAAAAAAAACCCCCAAAATATTATAACATACAATTCATCTAGAATTTCCATACATTAATTTTCTTAATTTACAAACCCAAAAATACATAAATGTAAGGACGAAAAAACATTTGTATTCCAATGACCCGATATTCTGTAAAACATACATCTTAACATATTTCACAATTCACATACATATAGCCAATTTCTTCCATGTCACATACTTTTTCCTTTAAAAGGAGAAAGAGGTTGCTAGTTTTGATGACTCTTGTTGTATAATGCATCTGCAATGATTAGATGTGTTCATTAAATTTACCTGCACATGTCTCACGATCTCTCTCTGGTGGTGGAACAAATCTAAAATGGTTTGTGTTTGGAAAAGGATAAATAACTTATACTGGATTATTTTTCAATCACATATTTCTTATGCAATTCTTTTAGGCTGTATAACAGAATTCATACTGGATTTTTTTTCAATCACATATTTCTTATGCAATTCCTTTAGGCTGTATAACAGAATTCTTTTCTGTTTCTATGTCTTCTTATTTGTAACCGTATCTTCAACTCATGAGGTCAGCCGACTATTCAAAGAAACTTGTTCATTCTTATTCATCTGTATGTTCTCTTTAGATTTTGTTTCTGTTTTGCATTCCAATTTTTACTTTTGTTCTGTTCATAAAGCGGAATTCACGTACAATGTTGGCCGAAAAAACATTTGACAATGTACATTTTATTGTTGATTTCCTTTCCTGACTTTTGATTTAAAGCTTCCGTAATCACAAAGTGGAACTCTAGAGAACGTCTGACAATATTGTTTTCTTTCTAATCTCTCCACAGTTTCTTTGACTTAGAATGCGATGATCCTTATTTGTATGTCAGTCTGTCAACAACAAATTTCTGTCACATTTTCTTCGGCAACTAGTAATTGCAGATGCATAAAAAATTTAACATTCTTTGCTTAAGTATGCCATGTGGTAGGTATTTTATTTTTGTATAAATCAGGCATTAATTCTAATAATTCAGTTTCTAAGGCGAGGCAAGCTACTTACATACAAGTTGATAAAACAGGACTATCAACTGTCTCGTTTGAAGTAATCTTTTCGTAAGTTCTATGGTCGATACAACGACCTTGTCAGCAAATACAATATTCCACTGGGTCGCATGCTGACTGACGTTTTTCATTCCAATTGTTAGACCATAATTAATCACCTAATTGTCTACGGACTTTTCCGTTTTTTCCCGATTACGACAAAGAGCACACGGCGGGTGTGACCGGTTAGCAGAGGATGCTCACTCCACCATGGCACCTGATCCTACCTCTATCTTATTGGAGGTTTGTGTTGCTCTGCTTAGAATTTGTATTTCGTTTTCTGGATTTTTGAGATGGTTGACGGTTTGTTATTGTCATTTTTTCATATACATGAATGTATTTTAACAAGAAGCCCAACTAGTCCAGCTGAAGATTGCTCACTTAATGAAGAAAGCACCAAATTTGGCATGGTGGTATGTTTAGGTGTACTAAGCAATATTAGCTATGGACCCACTATCAAAAATCAATATGGACGCCATTTTTAAGATGGCCGCCAAATGACGTATCGTGTTTAAACGTTTTTTCAAAAGACTCACTATTATTGATCCTAGAAGTTCGAAATTTTATATAGTTGATATTTTATGGATGCTTTGGAAGTTCTAATATTCACAATGATAATATTTTCAATATTATTTGAATATATTCAAAATGGCCGCCATGTAAAATATCTCCCGTTTGTTTTAAACATTACTACTTTTGATGATAGTTCAAAATATAACATAATTTATCAGTTGTAAATAAATTGGGAGCCTAAATTAATGATTAAATTTGATAATTTTGCCATATTTTCTTTAACTGGTTTTATATACAATGTAAAGGTTTTCAAATGAGTTCATTGATGACTGATATGAGATGAAAATGTTTTACATAATTATTTAATCTAAATTATTTAACTATAATATCAAAAATTAATAAAAATCGACTCAAATATCAGTTAATTAAGAAATTTTATAAAAATTGCATTCACATGTAACAATGACACATGGTGGTTTTCATACTAACATGATGCAGACGACATAATGTTTAAACAAAGTAGGTTTTGTGTTTTTATGTGTTTTAATAATTTATTTATAATTTTCTGAATAGGTGATGTACATTAACACTTATACAAAAATAATATTGCATAAAAAACACTTATAGACATAAACAGTAAAAGAACAAATAATAGTTAATACATGTTCTCTTATCATAAAAGTATGGAACGCCATTGCGGTAAAATTATAAAATATTTTTTAAATAGCTAATTTAGCTAAAAATGGTACGCTATTCACCTAAGATGAGTGTTAGTTTTGAAATAATGTCATCTTATTTCAGGCGATTCGACCAAAACAATTGTGTTTATATAACCTTTCTAAAATATTGTAGATCTTGCTTGGCTAGTGATTGCGGAAATGAAGTAAAGTAATCTTAACTAGAACTGTCCTAATGGGACTAATACCCTCGCAAGGCTAATTTCAAATGGGACAAATAATTGAATTGTATAATAAAGGTTTGCGATACATAAATAAAAAAAAATTCTAGAATTGTAAAAAACTAAATTAGTTAACAAAGAAAAATTAAAATCAACATTTTCAAAACTTCACTGTAAATACATATGTATAACAGTAATACATTTACAAATTTATGTATCTGGTGATATTTTTTTATTTCATTGTTTTAAAGAAAAACCAACAAAGTGACAATAACCCCTCCCTTTGCAGTAAATGAAAATAGCCAAGCAATGCTCTTCTGTTGATAACACTTTGAATATCTTTCTAATCAGGGTCTTGACAGATGCAATTAGTTGTTTCAAATTTTCCTCACTTTCTCCTATGGTACATTGCAACTCCATATCAGAAAATTGATCCCATAGGACTATGATTTTCTTTGATGAGCTTGTTAAATTGGATAAACTCCCAAAACATTATCATAATTAGCATACTATGTAAAAATATGAAAAAAAGAAAATTTAATATTACAAACAATTTTAAAATTGCCAAAACACTACAATCATAACAGTAATTTTGAATTTCATTTAAATTAATGCCCTATAGGGTCACTTCATCAATTTACTTGACTAATAAATTTAAGCAGCTTCTGAAAATAGCTAACTTCTTTATTAATAATGATATTATTTATTTCCTTATAATGATAGAAACTTTTGGTTTACATGAAGCAGTATTAAAATAACCCCAAAACCACTGCTCATTTTAGAGATTATCAATTTTCCCTAAACCCATGCTCCATCTAAACCATGGCTCAGATAATGGGGGCGCCCCCTTGGGACAGCTGAATTCAGCCACACTTGTCTTTGATGTTCTTATTAGCTCCTAAGAATTTATCAATGACAAACAAAAAAAATGTTGCATTGTCAGTTGATAAAATACTTATAAAAAATAAATTAAGTTAAGAAATAAAGACAAAAAACCTCCATTTGGATGTATTAATATAAATATATTTTAGTGTGTTTACTATTAATTAATTAATAAAGTCTGTAAGGATTACCTCCCTTACTTTTCAACATCAGTGTACAATATATAGAATAAGGAAAATGAAAACTGTCATAAAATCATTAAATCTTGTCTGATCTTAAAAAAAAATTGCAGGTGCACATCTTCAGATGGTGTTCAACATATGTACAAATTTTCAGACTGTTCCATGCAGTAGTAAAACATTCTATAGGGGGGACAAAGTTGCGTCTACAGACCAACGGACGGACAGACAGACAGACGGACAGGGTGAAACCAATATACCCCCCTAAATTCGTTTGCGGGGGTATAAAAAGTAAAATCCAAACACATTAAAATCGTAAATCCAGACATGGAGTTTTCATCATCAAATTTTACAATAAAATTTGATTAGGAAAAATTTATTTCATGCCAAGAGAGCACATGAGAAGCTCTGCAATGTCCAGCAAACATAAGGAGATCTGATATTGAAATTGGTGCTAGATATAGATTTCTGGAAACAGTGTTCTGTCGAAATCAAATTATAAATTGGTTTCCCACGACATTAAACCTGACCAATTGAATGATGAAAATGGCATTGCATCAGAAGCGTAAAAGGAGTCTCAGAATGGGAAATTTGTTGCGAAGAAATTTCATGTTATATTTCATCAATAGATGCTTCAAATATGAGCATGGAATCTGTTCTATCCCAGATACAGGACGGACAAGATTAAGTCATTTGCTATTATAGTAAACTATTTAACACGTCAGAGCGTAGATCTTGTGACTAGTTATTAGCTATAGTTCAATCAATCAAGCACTTTCACCATTATCTCTATGGACAAGCATTTAAAATAAGGACTGATCACGGTTCATTACGTTGGTTGTTAAATTTTAAGAATCCAGAGGGTCAAATAGCCCGTTGGCTTGAAACATTAGCTTTTTATTAAGGTGATGTAGAGCACAGGCCAGGTCGTTTACATGGGAACGCTGACGTTTGGTCCCCTAGACCTTGTATAGAAAATGAATGTAAATATTGTACTAAAGCCTAAATAAAGTATCTACGAGAACAATTAACACAAAGGTGTTTAGTCGTTGATACTAGAAATAGTACTCTCAAATCAATAAGTAACACGCTCAGACAACTGATTTTGACATAGGAAATTTACTTTGTGAAGACCCAGACCTAAAACATGACAAAATGACAATAACAATCCGTCGACCATCTCAAAAATCCATTAAACGAAATACAAATTCAAAGCAGAGCAACACGAGGAGGAGTAAGCATCCTCTGCCGACCGGCCACACCCGCCATGCGCCCAATGTTATTTCCCATTTAAATGAAACATGTCAATTTTACTAGGTACGGTAGTGAACTTGAAATAATAAATACCATAGAGTCTGCGTCATGTTTCATATTTGGATATTTTACTGGGAATGGACATTGATGGTAACCTAACAAAACTTTATGGTAAACGTGATGACTTCGAATTTTCTATAGTCAACTTTTCTAATTTTATGTAGCAATATACCTTCATCACCTGCATATGGAGTTTTTGTCTCTCAGTTAATTCGATACGCAAGGGCTCTTCGTATGAACAGTTTCTAAGGCGAGATAATCTACTGACAAACAAATTGATAAAACAGGACTATCAACAGTCTCGTTTGAAGTAATCTTTTCGTAAGTTCTATGGTCGATACAACGACCTCATCAGCAAATACAATCTTCCACTGGGTCGCATGCTGACTGACGTTTTTCATTCTAATTGTTAGACCATAATTAATCAATCAATAATTAAAAATAATTGTCTACGGACTTTTCCGTTTTTAGCTCACCTGAGCTGAAAGCTCAAGTGAGCTTTTCTGATCACCCGTTGTCCGTCCGTCCGTCCGTCTGTCTGTCTGTCCGTCTGTAAACTTTTTACATTTTGAACTTCTTCTCTAAAACCACTTGACCAAATTCAACCAAATTTGGCACAAAGCATCCTTATAAGAAGGTGAATATAAATTGCAAAAATAAAAGACCAGTTGTATTCAAAGCGGAGAAAACCTCGAAACTGTAAAAAAGGGGGGTGCATTTTAAAAAATCTTCTTCTCAAAAACTACTGAGTGAAATTCAACGTAATTTAGCAAACATAATCCTTATGGAAAGGAAAATATAAATTGCAAAAATTATGGGCTAATTCAGTTTCAAATTTGAGTAATTTACGTAAGTAATAATAAAGAAATAATAATAGCTGTCAATCAGTTTATAACTTCGGGTTCGATATTCCATACCTCGAAAACGGAAGTAATTTGTTCGAAGCGTGGGACACAGGGGTTAAACTGACAAAGATGAATTTGCTGGTTGTGCAAAACTTTACGTGCGAAGAAAATATTTGAAACATGCAACATCGATTTGTGCCGATTTTGTGAAGTAAATTGAGGTTAAATATTTCAATGCGTTGACATTTTAACTTGTGACATTGGTATTAGCTTGTTTTGATTCTCGTTTCATTTTCGTTACTTGAGGGGAACTATCGCCTGTATTTTGGAATTTTTACGTATCAAATCAAATATAGACTTCGGTAAATCAGACAGCTGATTGTTTATCTGCGCAAACTGAGCTAAATCTGATGCAGTTGCAACATATTATAAAATACTATACATTTCAATGGTAATTCGGTACGATCTCTACGTAAAGGTTGATTAATGCAACGTGTTTTGTTAAGATGCTCAGCTTTTCAGATTGTTTTCGCTGCTAGAAATATAAAGGTATATATACGATTAAAAATAAATTGTGATCTTTCTTTGTTGTAGTGCACGTTTCTTCTGTTAATTGTTTACAATTTTTTATTTACTTTCTTTCGAATTATAAGCAAATTATAGAGGTTTGCTCACAATTTTATGTTTGCACACAGAGCTGAGGCCATGCTTTTGTTCTTATTTCTTCTTTTGTTATTCTTCATTTTAAATGCTGAATAGGAAATACCAAGTTTAAAAATCTTAAGTTGAATGTAATAAACTCATGTGAACAAAAAAATTGACTCAAACCTAGTAGAATTACGAGCTCTGTATCTTGCTTATAATTTTACGATTGACGCTGAAATTTTGATTGATCACTAGAAATGTCTCACTAAACAGAAAATTTGCTGCAACTACTTTCTTGGGCCCCCTCCTAATACGATGAATTATATGAAAGATACACCAACTTTGATGGTTTTCAGACACAAATATAAATGATTGCTTTAAAACAGTTTCCATAGTTTACATGTGTTACGGGGATAAATGTATTATAACTCTTAAGAAAATATTACAGAAAATGATATCGGTTTGTAGCCATTTGTTGTTTTTGAATAAAGATGAAAATAATGGGTGGGCCTTAGTAAAATCCTGTCAATACATTGCAGTGGTGTCGGAAGCAAATTGAAAATGGGGGGGGGGGGGAGTCTAGACCTTATCAGAAATCTTGACAAGACAAGCAAAAAAAAAAAAGATTTTGAGTATGGCTATGTCGAACTTTACAAAAAAATGTTGGGGGGGGGGGGGGCTTACCCCCCACCCACCCCATTCCGAAGCCTATGCATTGATTATAATAGCTCTTTAACATATCACATGACACTATTTTTCATTCGAGTGTATTCATCGATCAAGTGAGTAAGGTTATATTAAACATCCTACGAGTTCACGCCAAGTAAACAATCGTTTATAATGCCGAAGACCAATTAAATTTTTGAATGTTTTTTTAATTTGAATGCATTAAGGTACAATTTTCTTCTTTCACATATAGGATTTTTAAAAATAAAATACAATAACTAGTAAGAAGTTGAAGAAGAAAATCTACCTATATGCTCTCATATTTTGATCACTTTATAAAGTGGGGGGGGGGGGGGGAGCAGAACTAAAATAAAGGAAATTGGAAGTTAATATATCCTTTGAACACCCATATAAAGCCATTGTTGCTCAGGTGGGCGATGTGGCCCCATGGGCCTCTTGTTTCCCGATTACGACAAAGAGCACACGGCGGGTGTGACCGGTCAGCAGAGGATGTTTATTCCTCCTAGGCACCTGATCCTACCTCTATCTTTTTGGAGGTCCGTGTTGCTCTGCTTTGAATTTGTATTTCGTTCTATGGATTTTTTGCTCACCGGAGCTGAAAGGTTAAGTGAGCTTTTCTAATCACTTTTTGTCCGGCGTCCGTCTGTCTGTCTGTCTCTGTTCGTAAACTTTTAACATTTTCGACTTCTTCTCCAGAACCACTGGGCCGATTTCAACCAAACTTGGCACAAAGCATCTTTAGGTAAAGGAGATTCAAGTTTGTGAAAATAAAGGACCAAGCCCTCTTCCAAGGGGAGATAATTAAAAATCATTGAAAATTTGTTGGTATTTTTCAAAAATCTTCTTCTCAAGAGAACCATTTGGCCAGGAAAGCTGAAACTTGTGTGGAAGCATCCTCAGGTACTGTAGATTCAAGTTTGTTCAAATCATGATCCCCGGGGGTAGGGTAGGGCCACAATGTGGGGACGAATTTGACATAGGAATATATAGAGTAAATCTTTTAAAATCTTCTCTGAAACTTATCAGCGAGAAAAGCTGTAACTTGTGTGTAAGCATCATCAGGTAGAGTAAATTCAAGTTTGTTCAAATCATGATCCCCATGGGTAGGGTGGGCCCACAATTGGGGGTCGAAATTTTACATATTAGGAATAATCTTTAAAAATCATTTTCTCTGAAACTGTTCAGCCAGAAAAGCTAAAACTTGTGTGGATGCATCCTTAGGTAGTGTTGATTCAAGTTTGTTCAAATCATGATCCCTGGGGGTAGGGTGGGGTCACAATGGGGGGTCAAATTTTACATAGGAATATATAGAGAAAAATATTGAAAGATATTCTTCTCAGAAACTGATTGGGCAGAAAAGCTGCAACTTGTGTGGAAGCATCCTCAGGTAGTGTAGATTTAAATTTGTTCAAATCATGCCCGCCCCCCAGGGGTAGGGTGGGGCCACAATGGGGGGTTGAATTTTTACATAGGAATATATAGAGTAAATCTTTAAAAATCTTCTTCTCAGAAAATATTCAGCCAGGAAAGCTAAAACTTATGTGGAAGCATCCTCAGCTAGTGAAGAATCAAAGTTGTGAAAATCATGACCCCCCAGGGGTAGGATGGAGCCACAATGGGGGGGGGGGTCAAATTTTTACATATAAGGAATATATAGAGTAAATCTTTAAAAATCTTTTTCTCAAAAACCATTTCGCCAGAAAAGCTGAAACTTCTGTGAATGCATCCTCAGGTAGTGTAGAATCAAGTTTGTTCAAATCATAGTCGTTGGGGGTAGGGTGGGGCCACAATATGGGTCGGATTTTTACATAGGAATCTGAATATATAGAGTAAACCTTTAAAAATCTTCTTCTCTGAAACTGATCAGCCACAAAAGCGGTTACTTGTGTTGAAGCATCCTTATGTAGTGTAGATTCAAGTTTGTTTAAATCATGATCCCCAGGGGTAGGGTTGGGCCACCTAGGGGGCCGAAATTTTTACATATTAGGAATATATAGAGTAAATCTTTAAAAATCTTCTCCTCTGAAACTGATCAGCCAGAAAAGCTGAAATTTGTGTGGATGCATCATCATGTAGTGTAGATTCAAGTTTGTTCAAATCATGGTACCCGGGGGTAGTGTGGGGCAACCATGGGGTGGGGGGTCGAATTTTAGATAGGAATATATAGAGAAAATTATTTAAAGATCTTCTTCTCACAAACCAATTGGGCAGAAAAGCTGCAACTTGTGTGGAAGCATCCTCAGTTAGGGAAGATTCAAGTTTTTTCAAATCATTATCCCCAGGGGCTACAATGGAGGGGGGGGGGGTGTGTGTAAAATTTTGACATAAGAATATATAGGGAATTTTTTTTTAAAATCATCTTCTAAAACACAATTTGTCTAGGAAGCCTGTAACTTTTGCCAGTTCAGATAGTGTAGATTAAAATTTGTCAAAATCATAATCTTCAGAAGTAGGGTTGGGCCACGGAGGGGGGGGGGGCCTGTTCCAATTTTCCGTTTTACAAAGGAATAACAATTTAAACTATTTACTCAATTTAAAGCTTTAATGTTATTGTATATGGCTTTACTTTGTGCAAGCATTTAGACATATTGTTGATTCTTTAAAATTGTTTAGACTTTGGCCTCTTGACAATTCTTGACAATTCTTCAGCCTCATAAGGGGTTTAAAGTTTGACATAGGTTTATAATCCATATATATAAACAGTTGTTTAAGTCTGATCATCTTCTCGAGAACTGCAATGCTCAATATGTGATATGACTGTAAAATCATCCTGTTACAAAGGCTCAATGATAAACATAAGAATATGCAGGGGATTTTTTTAATACAGGATCTATTATACGATATTGCTCAGATATTTTGAATATGACTACGTAAAGCTGATTTAATTATGTCTATTGTTGCTCAGGTTGGCGATATGGCCCATGGGCCTCTTGTTTAAATGGTTGACGGTTTGTTACTGTCATTTTTTCATAAAGAAGACCCTGTCTAAAGTACGGGAGAGATATGTTTGGTACAAAATGAGTACAGATACGAGACATTGGTGTGTAACTTTTGACATTTGTGAATCTAGAAAATCCCCTAATAAAAGAATAAGAGCCCCACTACAAAAATGTGTGGTTGGCGCTCCTTTAGAGAGGGTCGCAATCGATATTATGGGACCATTTTCTAAGCCTAACAATGGGAATTTATATATATTAGTTATGGGAGATTATTTCACAAAGTGGGTAGATGCTGTACCAATACGCAATCAAAAAGCATCAACAGTGGCCCAGAAATTAATAGACAGGATAAATAGTATCTTCGGAGCCCCCATGCAAATACAAAGCGACCAGGGGAGATCGTTTGTATCTGATGTTTTTCAGAAAATGTGTAAAATATTCGGGATTGAGAAAACCCGAACCACCCCATATATCCCCAACCAGATGGATTAGTAGAACGGGCAAATACAACAATTTAAAACATGTTAGCATATTTTGTATCCCAGAATCAAAAAGATTGGGATGTTTTATATTAATATTTACCTTTATTTATGTTAGCATAAAGCTCTACCCAACATGAAGCGACTGGTGTAAGTCCATGCAAGATGATGCTCGGTAGGAACGTTTCAGTCCCAGCTGATTAAGCATCGGGAAGGGCAGAAACAGAAAATTCATTAAAGAATATGCATACAAGTTGTCTCAAACTATAAAACGGATACATATTTTTTCTAGAGGCAAAATAGAGCGTCAGAGAACATGCATGTTAAGGGAATGCAACTCTAAAATAAACTTCAATGCTTATACTGAAGGAGATGCAGTTTGGTATTATGCCCACAATGTTAGTAAATTGGGATCGCCAAAACTACAATGTCATTGGGTAGGCCCTTATACAGTTATCAAGAGAATAAATGATGTCATATATAAAATAAAGAAGACAAAGGGGAAACCCAAGGTGGTTCACTATAATTTACTGAATCCCTACAATGGAATAAATATGCCCAGTTTATAAAGGGAATGACTACGCCCAGTTTATAAATTGGATATAAGATAGTAGACTTCAATTTTAGTGTACCAGTACTTTTAATATTAGGTTATTTTCTCCCAATATTTTGGGATCACTATTATCATGGGACTGAGTTTCCCTATAATTACATTTCGTAGGTCCAACGTTTCAAGTGTGGACTATGCACCAAAGAGAGAGAATTCACTCAGCAAGGTCATTGCGAGCGTCACATGAATGCAGACCACTCGGGATTTGTGTTTCGTTGTACAACATGTTGAAGTATATTTGGGCGAAGGGACCAAAAACATGGCTGTATAGGGGACTCCCTGCAGCGGGTTAAGAAATCAACGCAGACCCTGACGAAAGAGGAAGCGTAGGAATTTGAAGATTTCCAGCGTGAGAGAGGGCGTCACGTTTTGCCATTTATGAAGGCACTTCCCAATGCCTTCAGTGACCAGCCCTACCTCCCTGTAATACCTAAGGGCAAAAGAACCATTTATACAGAGCCTCCTCTTTTAAAGAAAGCCTGGAGAGAGGCCAAAGCGAAGAAGGAGCCACTCCAAAAATCAAAGCCGCCCTCCACTGGGGTTGAGGAGCACAAGACTGACCCCAGCCCGCTCCAGCAGCAGAGGTCAACCCCTTGGAAGAGACCCTCCCGCCCCTCACATATATCGTTACGCCAACAAAGGCAGAGATGAGCAAGGACCGGGACACCCCAGTTTCAGGCAGGAAATCTTTTAAGAAGTTATTTTGGGACTCCACTGAAGATGAGGATACTCTCGGATCGCCAGATAAATCCATCCACGAACCGCCTGTCACGTCTACCCCGAAAAGAGTAACATCTGAGACGGTGAGGGAATACGACATGGTGGACAAGGCAGCACAAACCGATAATTACCTATCGCAATTCCGCATCGGAGTCGACGTAGGAGGACGGCTATTCGTGACATCTAGTGATACCCTGAAGAAACATCCAACATCCCGATTGGCAATGCTGGCGAACAGCAAACCGACCTATATTCAGGATGGACTGTCGGTTCTCTTTTTTGATCGTGACCCACAGTTCTTTAACACCATTCTACATTTCTGCCGCGACGGAAACCGTAACATTAACTGCCATCTGCCATATGACACTCGTGTCCTTAGACAAATCTATACTGAAGCAGAGTACTACTGCTTTGACTCTCTGGCAGACATTATTTCAAGCCAATTAATTATGTATTATCCTAATGGGCCACACAGATTTCCTTGGTGACTGAGATGTGGGATACCCAATACCTTATGGGAAGCCCATACCTAAAGTGGGAGGTTCCATTCAGGATTATTACATAATAATAGGAAACGCGAGGCCCATCATTGGGAAAATAGGAAAGAATTTACTAAGGGTTTTTTAGATAGTTTTAGGGATTTAAATAAGTACTACTTTAATTATTTGTATATGTAAGATTTTTATTCATGGGATGTCGGAGGAGTTTGTGTGACTTGTTCATCATATGAATTATCTGACCATTTCATTGTTTCATCCTGAATAAATTATTGTTATATTGTTAATCCTGACTTGTTCATTTATTTATTATAAAATAAGGTTGACTTACGAAAGTGGAAAACCCACAAATTTGCTTACTCTCAGAAATCAAAACCCTAGCAATATGCACACCTCTGATATATATCCAATTGAACTGCTAAAGAACAACTTCCTTATCTTGAAAACTGTAAGAGGAGTTATCCGTACAATAGGGGTAACCTATATGCAATATTTTGACAAAAAATGATCAAGTTCATCAGCCGGTATTTTTTTCAAAAATTATCAGAAATAAATATCCTAGCAATATGCTAACTTCTAATATAAGTCCAATTGATCTGCAAAAGATTAACTTCTTATTTTTAAAATTGTAGGAGAAGTTATCCGTTCAATATGGGGACCTTATATGCAATATTTTGCCAAAAAATGATAAGTTCAACAGCTGGTATTTTTTTTCAGAAATCATAACCCTCTTATATATGTCCAATTGATCTGCTAAGGAACAACTTATCTTGAAAACTGTAAGAGGAATTATCCGTACAATAAGGATACCCTTAAGCTTTTGGCAGCCGCCCGCCCGCCAAAATCACCTTTTCAATAACCGGATTTTTCCTTTGGAAAACCAGGTTAAAAATTGGATAAACTTTTATTTTTTCCACTGACATGAATGCTATTCTTCTACAATTTACCAGCTTGATAAAATAAACCTTATATATTTGATATTGAATATATAAACATCGGAAAGTTTCATCGAATTAAAAATTATAACTCTTAAGAGGCGATCTTTCATACCTTATTATTGAAGAAAATCAATTGACTTTATCAGATTTCATTTAACCACCCGCAAACGAAGTTTGGGTGGTATGTAGTAATCACCTTGTCCGTCCGTCTGTCTGCAAAATTCGTGTCCGTTCAATATCTTTCTTACGGAGAAACATTTAAAGTTCTTACTTCACACAAAGATTGCTTATGACATAAGGGTGTGTCATGACCTTGATCCAAGGTTATTTGGGCAAAGTCAAGGTCACTGGCAGGAAAAGTGCATAATTCGTGTCGTCCATATTTTTCTTATTGACAAATATTGGAAGTTCTTAATTAATACAAAGGTAGCTTTAATCCTGAGGGGGTGTCATGACCTTGACCCAAGGTAAATTGGGGAAGTTCAAGGTCATTGTTTAAAAAAAAAATTTTAATTCCTGTCTGTGTCGTATGTTGTATTAATGGAAATAATTAGAAAATAAAATTTGACACAAGGCTTGCTTGTGTCAGGCCACATAAAATTATGTTTTTAGATTCTCATCCCCGCCCGTCTCTCTGAAAACCGCCTGCCCCAATAAATACATTTAATTGACATAAGGCGTATTTTTTTTTTACATGTTACACAACAAAAACATGTATTTATTTTAGTATTTTAATTTCCCAGTGGAATTAGGGTCGGGAGGAAGGGGATGCGGACTGCAATCTCTTCCATACCAAAAGGAATTAAAGTGAATTTTTCAATTGATATGTTGCAGGACCTAACTAACAAATACTTGCATGGAATTCCTAATTCTTATCCTAAGCTGCAGAAGAAAGTCAAGACACATCTCTATTCATGTAGAAAATTTAATTTTGGTTTAATTATCATTGGCTTAATAATGCATTCTTTACACAGATTAATTTGTATCACATGTATCATGTATTGTATATTTAGTTATAAATTGTGTTCAATGACAGACCCTCTTTGTCGCAAATGCTTAGAACATCTACATTATTCGAAACCGAAATATGTGTATATTTAGGTAGATATCATACTATAGATTCACTTGCCAAGATGTCCTTGCAATCTGCTATCTATATTTACAGGAAACGCTAGTCTTTCACCATTGATGGTGTCGTTTTCAGATGTACTGTTCGGACTCTGTTCACGATAGGCATTATGATCATAATGCCTATCGTTCTTGAAAAAGTATTTCTAAATTTGTGTTGTATTGAACAGAGTCCGAACGACACGCATCAATGGTTAAAAGACTGGCGTTTCCTGTAAATATAGATAGCTGATTGCAAGGAGTTTTTTTTTCATAGGATCGAGATTCGGCCAAGATTTCAAAAAATCAAGATCCACTTGCAAAGATGTAATTGATCAAAATGCTTATTGTTCTTGAAAGTGTATTCTAAAACTAGCGTTTTAGTGAACAAAATGTAGTTAGTCCGAACAGTACATCGGAAAACGCACCAGCAATGGTCAAAGACTAGCGTTTTTTGTAAACATAGATAGCTTAGATACGCGATTCAATTTGTATGGAAAGCAATAAGGGACCTCCATGTCATGTTCTATATAATCAATGTAAGATGAACTTGCCAATGTTTTATAAGATCGAGATTCGAAGAATTTTTCAAAAGATTCACTTGTAAAGATGTAAATGATTATAATGCCTTTCATTCTTCAACGTGCATTTCTCAAAATAGCGTTGTAGTGAACATAGTCCGAACAGTACATCGGAAAACGACACCATCAATGGGGAAAGACTGGCGTTGTTTCTGTTAATAAAGATAGCAGATTTCAAGGAGTTGTTCTCTTTGGTGCAAAACACTGCTCGTTGTCTGTTGAAATAACCCTTTTTAAAGAATGTATTGTTAAATCAAAAATCCACGAAGAACTTGCAGATCTTTGTGAATTTCCTGCAATATTTATTATGGTGTTTTAAAAAAAATGATAGGATTGATGGTGTTTAGTGTGTTCAGACCATGATTGACATAAAAGTCAAGTCAGAGTTAAGTGTTTTGACACAGTTGGTGGCAATACAAATTCATAAAGGGGTACAATTAAAGGTTAAATTGTGTGCTTAAAGCAGTAAGAATTTTCGCCTAGAGATATTTAAAGTTTCTTAACTTTGTTAATTCTTTGGATATAAGTTTTCAATTTTAATCACTGGGATTATTTTAATGACTCACACATGTAGCTGTAATTGTTCATTCTTTGGCCAATTATATTTGATTATTAATGAATAATCTGTTTATCGCAAAATTGATTAGTTAAACTTAATATTTATATATTATATAAGTGGGTATTTTTGAAGAGGGTTGGCTTATTTCCACTCCAGAAGGCACAAACCTAACAAGAATAGAATTCCTGGGTCCCCCGCCGTTCAAGCAGTATACTAGTATACTGTACTGTGGAATCATTATATTTCGAGGGGGCCAATTTTCGTGGATTGCTTAAATTTTACAGGTTCGTGGGGACGTAATTTCGTGTATTCTCTAAAACCTACGAAGGAAATATGATTTTATTACCCTTATTTATTAAATCGTGGATGAGAGGTACCCAGGAATTCCATGAAAATTGAACCACCACGAAATCCAATGATTTCACAGTATATGAAATTGCAATATTTTCAAACATTCAGGGCTGTTCCAGAATTAAATGTGTGGGGAGGTTGGGAGGAACATTTTTTTACCCCGACCACCCATTTTTTCTAAAATTTGTAGGCATGAGAGCGCTTACAAGGTCAATTTTTGGATAAAACGGAGTCATTATTGTGGTCAGAGTCCCATAACTCCAGCAAAAAGTATCGACCAATGCTGATTTTCGAACTTGACCAAGGTAATAGGTGTATAAACATTTGGTATAAATTAAATGAAAATCCGTCAAAATTTGTAGGCACGAGAGCGCTTACAAGGTCAATTTTTTGATAAAACGGAGTCATTCTTGTGGTCAGAGTCCCATAACTCCAACAAAAAGTATCGACCAATGCTGATTTTCGAACTTGACCAAGGTAATAGGTGTATAAACATTTGGTATAAATGTAATGAAAATCTGTCAAAATTTGTAGGCATGAGAGCGCTTACAAAAAAGTGTGACGGACGGACGCACGGACACACAGACCCACGGACACACGGACCCACGGACGGACGCCCGGCATTTCTATGTCCCCGCTCCGCGTTGCGGTGGGGGACAAAAAGAGTAGCAAAGTGAAGCTGTTGAACACCTCAAAATCATGAGAGAGTTGCTCTTACTTGTGCTTAAATACATGATTAAATTTGTATGGAAAGCCATAGGGGACCTCCATGTCATGTTCTATATAATCATTGTAAGATTGACTTGCCAATGTTTAAAGGATCGAGATTCGGCCAATATTTCAAAAGATCAAGATAACTTGCCAAGATGTAAATGATCATAATGCCTATCATTCTTCAACGTGCATTTCTCAAAATAGCGATGTAGTGAACATAGTCCGAACAGTACATCGGAAAACGACACCATCAATGGGGAAAGACTAGTGGGTAAGGCTCGGGGGGTGGGATGTCCGGACTCCTTTCCCATTTTCAAGATTCGCGCATGTATCTACTTTTTATATTCCGATCGATAAATATTTTACATGCCAAAAGGAATTAAAATGATTTTTTCTTTTGATAGTTTGCAAGACCAAATTAACATATACTTGCATTGAATGAGTTCTTTTCCTCAGCTGCAGCAGAAAGTCAAGACACATCCCTCTGATCATGTAGGAAATAAAAGTTTGGTTGAATGATCATTGTGGCTCATTAATGCATTCTTTACACAGATTATTTTGTATTACAAGTATCATATATTATATATTTAGTTTTTATATTTTTGTTCAAATATATAAATTGTGTTCTATGAATGACCTTCTTTTAATTGTTACATATGCTTAAAACATCTACATTATTCTAAACCAAAATATGTGTATAAATAGGTAGTAACATACTTCATAGATTCACTTGCCAAGATGTAATTGATCATTTCTCAAAATAGCGTTGTAGTGAACAGTACATCGGAAAATAACACCATCAATGGGGAAAGACCAGAGTTTACTGTAAATACAGATAGCAGATTTCAAGAAGTAGTTCTTTTTGGTGCAAAACATTGCTCAAATTTTTTTCAAATTTTGTTGATTAAAAAAAAGAGAAAAATTATGCCATAGTTGTAAATATTTGTGGAAGCAATATCTTTTTATGGGTATGATGGTGTCGAGTGTGTTCAAACCGTGATTGACAAAAATTCAAAAATCCGTCTATACCAAGTTTGTTGACAGTGATGGTGGTAATATAAATGCAAGAAGTGTAACAATTAAAGGTTTAATCTAGTGCTAAAAGCAGTTAGCATTTTTACAAAGAGACATTGAAAGTACCTAAAGTTTGTAATTATTTGAATGTTAGTTACTGGAATAATTTTAAATTATGCCAGCTGTATTTTTCATTCCTTGACCAATAGTATTTGATTATTAACCATACAGTTTAATAGTTAAACTAAATTTTTATATATTTTCAAATGAACTTTTTTTGCTGAACCAAGGCATTTAATGATTTACATGCATCAGATATTTCATTAGTTATTGCTTTGTGATACATTCATTAGTGACCTCATATATAATTGTGGCCAGTATTACCATGACAAAGATCATAAACAAGTTGAGATCCTTAGCTTGTCTGGATCAGTGTCCATTGTCAACCTTGAAACTCAGAACTGTTCTTCTTTTGCCAGCAGTGATGCCATCAAATGTGTTTGCAATATTGTTACTAACATGGTTGCACCACAATATTTTAACCCATGTTCTGTGAACATTGCCATCGAAGAGAGAGAATTGAAAGAACCTCAAGAATAGCTTGGTCAGTAGCACTGACCATTTTTAAGCAATGTACCAATTTTAATAACTCAAGAATTAAAATTTTGGCATAATAGATCCACGGAGAACTATTCATTTACATGTTGGTAAAGATTTCGAGTCACCGAGGCATCGGTACTTTTTTTTTTAAACTCAATTTGTTTATTTATTTCATTATATCCATTGTAGGCAATTTTCATTAACTTTGTAAAATGAATGGATACCATCTTTAAATTTCATTTGTAAAGTTTCAAAGAAAAATATCATTTTTATGATGAAAAGAATATTTTGAGGCTGAGGATCGGAGTACATTAAGTTAACTTGGAATATTCATTTTTATTTGTAAATATAAAATAACACTTCAAATTTATTATGGTTACATTGCAAGATCAATACTTGGTCACATTGGCCTAACCTGTGACTTTCACAAGTTTGTTAGAAGGCTCCATTGACATCATAATCAAACATTTATTTATTTTTAAATGCATATGAGAGCATAGAAGAAGGTCTTCTTAAATTTTATCTACTTAACTATATGGTCATATAAACACACTTCAGGGCCTAGACCCCTGGCCCAGTTGCCATGAATTTTACAATTTAGATAGATGCTTTCCTGAACCTCATGATCATAATTATAGAGGAATCCCTACTCATCATAATCATGGGGTGTTGCTAAAACGCGGAACGGAAAACGGAACGGAAAGCGGAACGGAACGGAAAACGGAAAATCTCATCTAATGTTGTTACTTAATAGATTTGTTAAGCGATATACTTTATGTAATTTTAAACAAAAATTGAACGATTATCAATATGCGATTATTTATTCAAGAATAATTATTTCCTCAAAATAAACAGTACATGCATTGAACATATTTCCCGTTTCATCTATTTCAATTGCATCTTATACAGGTATGTGTAATTTTTTAAATCGTCCAAATGTGCTGCATAAATATTTTGGGGTCGACAGACTATAGTCCCAATTTATAATCGGAAAATCAAACCAGGCAACGTCTAGAGCTCTCTATTCGGATCATATGTATATAGCTGCAGGAATGATCGAACAACTGCCAAGTAATGCAAACGTACACAAAATTGCATTACTAAAAATACTAGTGTCACTAAGTACCGGGTATTTTAAAACAGTAGAAGATGAAGACAACAAACGCCGATTTTAGAGAAAAAATAAAACATAACATGAAATCCACAACGCTATTCGTCCAATAAAATGAAGCTATTTCTTTTGGAAAAATAATATTACAATAGTGGGACATATTTGCAAATAGATGATGCAGCAAGACTTAGTAAAGATGATCATCAATGTCGTCAGTCGTATGGTTTGTTTTTTTATCTCAATGATACTGTATCGTCTATATTATTTAAGATCGTATAGAACAACGAAAATTTAATGATGAGGTACGCAAGTATATACATCATATTGGACATATAAAAATTTTCATAAAACACATGAAACGCTTTCACGAACTGCGTTACGCTGTTATGCCAGCAATGACATATATAAGAAATATAAGTAAAAAGTTATAGCTTATTTACTCTTTTAATATTTCACAATTTGTGTTCATTTGCTTTTTCCGTTTCGTACTCAACTAAAGCCAATTCATGAGGCAATGCTATATTTGATAGACATTCATAAGACAGCCACATGTTAATAATCATTCATTAGATATGAATAAATGATACAAATTAAAGTAAATCGTTTCGGGCCAGTCTATACCCTTTTAAAGCGATAAACGTGATATGATATTTTCCGTTTTCCGTTCCGTTCCGCTTTCCGTTCCGTTTTCCGTTCCGCGTTTTAGCAACACCCATAATCATGTGCTTACTTTCCCTGCTGAATTTCGAACTTCCAGTAGTAGAGAAAATATTTTTAAAATTTGCACCATTTTTAGTTGCACTTGGGGGATAAACTTCATAATTTATATTCCCTTTCCCTATAATCTTCGCTATTCGTTAGCCAAGAGTATTCGGGGAGAGGAGTGGACCGAAAAACCTTGGCTAGCGAAGATGTTTCCCAATAGATGCTGGACAATACATTTTGTCTAAATAATTCTATTAGCCTAAGAGAATAAGCTGAAAATGTTCAAATGATATTGCACGGCTCACGGACGACAAATAATCGCAATAGGTCACCTGGACTTGAAATTAAAAATTGTGGTAGATGGCTTCCTGGTCTACAAATCATGAATTCAGATTTCTTTACAAGTGTGTGGGAGTAGAGAAGAAAATTTTTAAACATTATAAATTGCACATTGATCAAGTAACCTAAAACATACAGTTCTTTTCTAATAGAAGAAAGAATCGAGACGTCAGACATCGTCAAGTATAGGGAGAGTGAGGTGTACCGGCTGCCCCGGGACACCCTTGATAGAGAAGACAAGGAGCAGGAAGAATATATCCAGAGAGTGACTTTATAATTTACAGAAACTTCCCGATTCTCAATACTCTAATCAGGAAGGGGCAACGGGCTGGATATCGCAGCAATGTTAAGGCGTCCCGATGCTAAAATACGGCTGGAAAACGATATTATTTGAATCATCGCAAAAATATTTTGATCGGGAGTATTTCTTAAAATCTATGTTATATTTATTGACAACGATGTTAAACATTATATTTGATTCATTTTTGTGACGTCATATGTACTTTGTAATCACGTGACGGGCGAATCCTAATATTGCAAATGATCTATTTAAATCGCATCGGCGCAGGTGATTAATGACATTAAATCATAAATATTTTTAAGAAAAATCCTTTGTTATGTCATATACTTTGAAGTTCTTGCTTGGGCTTGAAATAGATATTTCGTGTATGGAAAATGTTGTTGTAATATTCTACAAAATCATCAAAATAATGCACATTTTTACTAATCAAAAGCGATTTACAAAAAATTGGGGTAAATCCGTAGGTTTCCCAAGCACGATTAACATTGGTACTTATATTCTCTACCAATTTTACGTAAAATATTCTAAAATTGTGTTGATTTTTCACCTGCGCCAAGCTGGTTTTTACATGCATTAATTTTTTTCATTCAGTTGTTTACACGTAGCTGGGAGAGTCTCCAAACCACTAGTTTATAACAGTCTTTTACTTGAAACGAAGCTTTAAAACTATCGATTTTTTTATACTGGTTTTAAATATGAATGAATTCTGTACGTCTAGCATTAACGGCTGCATCTATGTAAAGGAAACATGCGGTTTTATACTGGTTTGATATAATTCACCTTTGACGTTAAGATACATTCCCTGAGAACTATCGATAGGAATGCAGATCGTGACGTCAAAGTTTATTATGACGTCATATCGTATGAAGTACAGACAAGTGACTTTCTACACATCGCTGTAAAATCAATCGGGAAGCCTTTTAAACATGCCCGCGATGTTGCCAACTTTTCAATGGGGGCTCTCAGGAAAGCTGAGGAGCATTATAGTCTATCCCAAGTTATTGCTTCCATCTCTTTTTGATGATTTTTAATTAAAATACACATACCTGTGAAAGAAATGCTGTTGAAATCGATAAAAGGGAAAATATCCAAGATAACTTCATTGACAAATTATCATTTTTCACTCATTAAAGTTCACAGGAACGAAAACAAATTTCTTACGGAGATTTATAATGGGAAATGTTTACATCTTTTCTCCATTCGGAAGTTCTCGGGACACCTCGCACAATTTTTCAACGTTATCATCCGGGCGTAATAATGGCTGATGCAATGCTAAATCTCCGTAGACTTTCTATTTGGGGATGTGTATTGAAACCTGAAGCGGTAGAGGGGGCGTTTCAAAACAGATAATCTGGACATTTTTCATATTAGTGGATGAACGTTGTTTGAGCATAAAGGTATTTATTATTATCGAAATATCAAGCGAAAAGTGGTGGAAGCAAAAACTCGGGACAGTATAGGATGAACATGTCGTCACTGTAAGAGCCTCACTATTCCTTTTTTGCTTTCAAATAACATGCTATAATTCTGCAAAATGTAAGACCGGACATACATCACCAAGTTTTTTTCAGCTGAGTTGTGGAGATGCATATAACACTATACATCCATTTTGCCCCTGCCCTTGACTCAAAACCCATAATTCAGGGGACATGGAATTTTAAATTTTAGTAGAGGACTTTCTAATTAACATAATTATAAAGTCAGTTTTTCTTGTAGATGTGTAAAAAGAAGATGTTAAAACATTATATGCATTAACACTATATGGTCATATTGCCCGCCGCACCCCCCCCCCCCCCAGCCCTGAACCCCTGACCCACGGCCATGAATTTCACAATTTAGGTAAAGGAGTTAGTGGACATTATAACCATTCATTCAGTTTTTAGGCCACATGTGTGGGAGGAAAGAAGAAGATTTTCTAAGATTTAATACATTTTCACTATATGGCTATATTGGACCCGCCCAAGGGCCTAAACACCTGTTCCAGGGATTATGAATTTCACAATTTTGGTAGAGGGTTTCATTGACATCATAACCCTGCATTTAGTTTTTAACAAATATATATGGGAGTAGATAAGAAGATTTTCTAAGATTAGACCATAATATTACCTAATTGTCTACGGACTTTTATTTTCCCGATTACGACAAAGAGCACACCGGTCAGCAGAGGATGCTCACTCCTCCTAGGCACCTGATCCTACCTCTATCTTGGAGGTCCGTGTTGCTCTGCTTTGAATTTGCATTTCGTTTTATGGTTTTTTGAGATGGTTGACGGTGTTATTGTCATTTTTTCATTTAATACGTTTTTACTATATGGCCGTTTTGGCCCCACCCTAGAGCCTGAACCAGGAGCCATGAATTAACAAGGGGCCCACAGGCAGTCCTTGGCTATAGTCCATAGATGGATCTGTCAGAGATTCACATAGAGTGCATTCTGCTGGTATTTGATGTTGGAAAACATCGATGGGGGGGGGGGGGGGGGTTCGTAGGAATAATCGAATGACCTAAATATATACATGTTCACTCAATTTGTCATCGTCCAGATATCTTGACTTTTTATTTTACAATTAAGATATAGGGCTACATGGACATTATAACCTGCATTAAGTTCTCCCTCTGCTGTGGAAGGAAAAAAACACATGAAAAACCCCATGGGGTTTTCTCTAAAACCCCACCAAATACTAAATGCGTTTTTTCCCCATATTTTTCTTTTTGAGCAGTTTAAAACAGGTTAGGCACAACCCCTTTAATCATAAATCTATTTTTTATCCACCTCATTATGCTTTACTAATTTATTTGATAGTGTGTCACTGTGATGTTCATTCTCAGCTGTTAATAAAATCACTTGAACAAAATTGAGAAAGAGAGACCAATATTTCATCAATCTTGTGTAACTATATAGAAGCTGTGCCAGTCAATTGTTTGGGTTTACTCAGGTGACCTATTGCTATCTGTTTTCGTCCGTCGTCGTGCGTTAACAATTTCTTAAAAACTACATGGCCAATTGTTCCCATTTTTGGTGTGAAGCATCTCTATGGTAATAGGAATGTAAATTGTGAAATTGGTGGCTCTACCACCCCAAGGGTGCCACAGGTGGGGCCAAATATGCAAAAAACAGCCAAATTTTCAAAAATCTACTTCTCTACTCCCACACATGTGAGAAAAAAACTGATTGCATGGTTCTGATGTCCATGAAGCCCTCTACCAAAATTGTGAAATTCATTACCCCTGGGTCAGGGGTTCAGGCCCTAGGGTGGGGCCAATATGGTCATATAGTAAAAATGTATTAAATCTTAGAAAATCTTCTTCTCTACTCCCATATATATATTTATTAAAAACTAAATACATGGTTATGATGTCCATGAAGCCCTCTACCAAAATTGTGAAATGGCCCCTGGGTCTGGGTTTCAGGCTCTAGGGTGGGGCCAAAATGGCCATTTAGTAAAAATGTATTAAATTTTTGAAAATCTTTTTCTCTACTCCTGTATATATTTGTGAAAAACTAAAGACATGGATATGATGTCCTTGTGTTAAGTGGCATCAAATAGTATGTAGGTCAAGGGCCCCGGGGATGGTCCTGACCCCCCCCTCAAACAGGAAGTGCACAAATAACTTGAAAACGGTTGAGATCCCCACCCCTAAACCATATATATTCTTGTTCCTTGTGTCAAGAGCATCATATGGTATGTAGGTCATGGGCCCTGGGGGTGGTCCTGACCCCCTCTCAAACAGGTAGTGCCCGAATATCTTGAAAACGGTTAATATCCCCAACCCATAAACCATATATATTCTTGTTCCTTGGGTCATGTTAGTTCACCTGATATTTAGTAAAGGACCCCTGGGAACATCATGAAACTTTGTGGGTCATCCCTACTCTATATGATAGCCTCGTTCGTTTGGGAGACTTTATAATCGCCCCGATTATAATTGCATCTTGTTTTCCCTTGCTTCTTCCTAATAGAGTTATCTTCTTTGCTTGTTCATATTTAGTAATTAATCATTGAATATAATACAATTATAAAGAAGTTGTACGATCAAAAGAGTTATGCAAGGCTTTTTATCATTTGAAACAAAAACAGTTTTTGAACTTTCAAAATAAACAAATAGACTTGTTAATAGTAAAGCAATAATTGGCTAAATAAAATCACTGATATAAAGGTAAAATGATTTTGGTATATATGCCAGATGGTGATTCTCAACGAATGTTGAATTATCAAAAACTGGAACAGGAGAAGTGAGTAACTCATGATGGCTTTTATCGATAAAGATAGGTTTTTTTTCGTTTGTTTAAATGCCCACAGGGAGAGTTTCTGTCTGCCATGGGGAATGGGAGGTTGTTTTAGATAAAACATGAATAATAGCCACCTTGTTATTATTATTAAATTATTTTCTATCAGAGTCTTGCACCTTTTCAATATCAGGTCATGCATTATTTTATGATCTTTTAAGTTTTTCGCTAAAATTATAGGTTTAATAGTCCTTTTTGAAAGATTTCAGGCAGGGAGGTGGTCGTCATTACAAATTAAACAAGAATAGAATTCCTGGGTCGCCCGCCGTTCAAGCAGTATACTAGTATACTGTACTGTGGAATCATTAAATTTCGTGGGGGCCAATTTTCGTGGATTGCTTAAATTTTACAGGTTCGTGGGGACGTAATTTCGTGTATTCTCTAAAACCTACAAAGGAAATATGATTTTATTACCCTTATTTATTAATTCGTGTAGGATGTTAAATCGTGGATGAGAGGTACCCACGAATTCCACGAAAATTGAACCACCACGAAATCTAATGATTTCACAGTATATGAAATTGCAATATTTTTAAACATTCAGGGCTGTTCCAGAATTAAATGTGTGGGGAGGTTGGGAGGAACAAGGTAATAGGTGTATAAACATTTGGTATAAATTTAATGAAAATCCGTCAAAATTTGTAGGCATGAGAACGCTTACAAGGTCAATTTTTGGATAAAACGGAGTCATTATTGTGGTCAGAGTCCCATAACTCCAACAAAAAGTCGACCAATGCTGATTTTCGAACTTGACCAAGGTAATAGGTGTATAAACATTTGGTATAAATTTAATGAAAATCTGTCAAAATTTGTAGGCATGAGAGCGCTTACAAAAAAGTGTGACGGACGGACACACGGGCGGACGCCCGGCATTTCTATGTCCCCGCTCCGCGTTGCGGCGGGGGACAAAAATTTTCTATTCCAGAATAAAACTTAATTAAATGCATATATGAGACTCCTTGACAAGTTTGTGTATGGGTTATGCTACTCAGGTGACCGTTAAGGCCTATTGTTTTAATATCTTAGACTGTATCTCCTGCTATACAAATAGTAAGCAGGTTGGGACAAATTTCCTAAATGGGCTATAATCTCTGGGATATAATATCTCAAATGATTATAAAAATACAGTGCAAAAAATGTAATCCGAAAGAAAACTTAAAATGTAACAACGTTTTGTTTTTTTCTGAAACCCTACTATTTTATATTTTTTATAAATTACTCGATAGATCAAAACTTCTTGAGTGCCAATCTGAATGACCATAGGTTTAAAGAAAAAAAAACTTCAAGTTGTTTACTAACAGTTGTTGTATTGTGATGTTTTAAGGAGGTTGGCACCTGAAATAATAGTAATGTCAATCATCCGAAAACCACTGGGATATAAAGATGGGGGCCTAAAATGTTCATTTATTTTATTTGTGACCCATGTCACATGCCATTTTTTGAAAATATTGGGCTCCAAACAGAAATGATAATTTTCCTGAAATTTTTGCTAAAATTTGACATGGAAATTGATAATTTGAAGAAATCAAACAAATATTTATAGTTTGAAATATTATTTAGTTATGATTTTTATACAGTATGAGGTTGAACACATGTAGTGACTATAAAAGTAAAATCTAAGTCAAAGTTTAAAAATTCTTGCTCTACTGGTGGCTTCAAAGCCCAGTACATTAAGAACACACAACAGATGTTACAAAATTTTGGAGTAATCAAATTATAACGCAAATAAAAAAAATTATAGTAATGTCATCTTTCCAAAACTTTGCATACAAATAGACATGCATTTATTGTCTCATTTAAAAGTAAAACAAGTAGGGGTCACATCTCAAAAATTTGAGATATAGCATGAAATAAGCTAATTTCAGGCCAAAATTGGAGTTAATTTTTTCTTAACTTCTATGAAATATAAGCTAAATATGCCAAAACATATCGATAGAAATATTAAAATAATGTTTAAATATGTTTATTAGAACATCATGTATATATCATAATACACAAACTATCCAGAAGTTTGGTCTGTGCTGAAAATTAGGAAGCTAAAGTAACCGTACTCTAAAACTAATAAGCTATGAAAATTGTTCATTTCTTTCTTGAAAACCTTCCGCCACAAAATATAGTTCCTTACTAAACTCTGTAAAAATGAAATTTTTTTGAAACAATTTTATTCAATAAAGTTTATTTGGCATTGTAAAATATAAATATACTACTAGAATTAATATGTGATGCAGAATTGTCAGACTAGAGGTGACCCAAATTAGCTACCCAAAACCTGAGGAGCGAACCTCTTTAATGCTAATTTATTACAAAATTAACTGTATCGATTCTTTTTCAAATTTTTGCACTGCAAATTTATACCCCATCTGGGATATTAAACTAGACCTGTAGACATCCTGGTTTGGATAGCAGACAAACGGCACAGCGTCGTAATTCATGACCTCTGTCCTTTCACTGCAGCATAACTATAGATAGCGTTGATTCGCGTAGGTCATCATAGAAAGCTATCAACTTTCGTTATTGTATGAAACAAAATTATACCTCCGAGCTCTCATCTCATAATGTTTTGGAATCGTTGTGTAGCATGTTGTTATAAAAAGCTTTCTTAAATTCGCTTGACTTAAGCGTATTGTTGATCAAGAAAAATGGTGTAGAAAATAAAATTCAAGCCCGGATCTTATCGATTTAGAGCCGGTTAATCTCTCTATCCCCTCTCCCTCTCCAAAAAAAAATCATAAAAAAGACAAAAAGTTTTTAAAAACTATCACGGAATGCTGATAAATGTAGGTGGTACTAGGGAAACTATTAATAATCTAACGGTATATTTTGAGATCAGGGTTGGGTGGTGATGGTGGTGGATGGGCGGATTCCCCCTTTTGTAGACCAATTTCTGAAAGAAGCTTATAGATACGGATTACATTTGATATTGTCAAAAACCATCAGAAAACACCCTGGTTTAGTTACAAACATTTTATCAAAATAAGACAATATTCACGACATCATTTCAACATTAGATAACTTTTTACATACTTAATAATATTTTAAAATATGATTACCTTATTTTTAAAGCTCTCTATAGAACTTTAATTTTGAGAGCAAGAATACATAATACTGCATGTAGTCTTTTAATATCCAAGAAACTACCCCCATATTATTTTTGGGGCATGAAAAAGAAATGTAATTTCACCTCAAATTATTTTACCAATAATATATTATATTATACAACACTCCAATCTCTCTACCCAAACAGATTATGAATTTTATTGTTTGCACAGATTTTGGGTGCCTTCCCCCTAATTAAATAACAAGGTTGAATAATTATTAACCTTTTTTATTTATTTTTTGATACAAAATTAGACATATATATCCATAGTAACACCTTTCATATACTTTATTCAGTAGCTTATTTCCATAAATCCGCTGTAATTTTTTATTCTCCCTGGTATTGCAAGTAGCAGTTTATAATGCATGTACTGTGTTATCAATTTAAATTTATTGGACTGAATTTCTGGATCATAAAATTTCCGAAGGTACATAGTGTAATATATTTAAGAGGTATTAAGGGGCAAGTGTGTACCACAAAATCCTTGAAAATAAGCTCCTCTGAATTTGTATGATTACACGGTAAAATAAACTTTAGAAGCTAAGATAAAGAAACAAATAAACACAATTAAATGCAATAAATTTCTAATTCTTGTTAAAGCATGTATGTTATAAATATATTAAACAGCACAGATATCATTTTTCATACAATGATATAAAACAAAAATAAAGAATGCATTCGTTTTATTACAATTTCGAATCAAACATATTAAAATTTTTGAAGCGGACTATTGCCGCACGCGAATCAACACTCCCATTAAAAGTACAAATGAAATCTAACATATTTAGAAATTTTTGAGCGGACTATTG
This sequence comes from Magallana ariakensis, assembly GCA_020458035.1. Classification (NCBI taxonomy): domain Eukaryota; kingdom Metazoa; phylum Mollusca; class Bivalvia; order Ostreida; family Ostreidae; genus Magallana; species Magallana ariakensis. The sequence continues at coordinate 2,994,345 of CM035818.1, read as the reverse complement.
CCGCATCCGATTCAACACTCCCATTAAAAAAATTTCCAATCTAACATATTCAGAAATTTTGGAGAGGACTATTGCCGCACCCGAATCAACACTTCCATTAAAAGTACAATTTCAAAATAGACATTTACAACATTTACATTGAATCTCAGATGCTGACTATTATCACCCTAATTCCATGAAAAAAATTATGGTCTTCTTATTTGTCTCACTGTTCGAATCTGTAAAAAGTAAATAAAAAGATATAAAATAAATCTTTAAAACTTATGAGAGAGATAGTGAGAGAAACACAGACTAAAACTTTGAAAGGTTTTCGTTTAAGACTTGTTTCCAAATGTTTTCACTTATGATGTGTATCATCAAATTTCTTCAGCTAATTAAACTTTTACATGAATATTTTACATAATTTGCTGTTGATCACTTACTGTTGACTCCTGTGTCAAGCTTGTCATGTGCCTGTTGATGGCTTCCGCCACAACTGGAGGGACCATTCCTCGGTGGGAGTCAGCCTCAGATGCTCCCCTAAGCACTGCCATTGTTGTGATGTCTGGTTGGACATACTGTAACTGTCCATGCAAGTGGCCAGTCAACCAGTTCTGGAGACATACTCACACTCTTCTCCCACTTCGGAAGGTCTGCCTCCATGCTGGTGAATGCTTTTCTTCCCTTCTCTGGCATGGTTCCAATTGGCAGAGGGTTCGTTCCGAAAAGCTCCCGCCAAGTTGGTTATATCTACACATGAAGGCTGATCGTTCCATTGGCCACTCTTTGTAGAAAAGCTTGACCTCCTCCTCCTCCAGTTTGAATTTAATTTGAAGATGTGGGGGGATTTGTGCCCTGACAACTGGACTGGGGATTCTAAGGCAAGGCCCCTGTAATCCCAAATGTTTTCTAGGAATGTTGTCATTGGTTCCGGATGGTAGGACTGCTGGATTTCCGCATAAAGGTGGTCCAGGGTTTTGATGGCCTTGTTGCCGATTTGGATTGACACCCGAGAAAACAGCTGGTCCACATCTTCATGGGTATGTCCTACCATCACAAAGGACATTTTGATCAATTTAAAGAAAACCCCATGGGGTTTACATGGGGTTTTAATGGGTTTTTTTAAGCACATGGAATATATCTTTCCTGCTCCTTGTCTTCTCTCTCAAAGGTGTCCCGGGCCAGCTGGTACACCTCACTCTCCCTATACTTGACGATGTCTGACGTCTCGATTCTTCCTTCTATTAGAAAGGAACTGTATGGTTTAGGCTACTTGATCAATGTGCAATATATAATGTTTAAAACTTTCTTCTCTACTCCCACACAGTTGTAAAGAAAACTGAATTCATGATTTGTAGACCAGGAAGCCCTCTACCAAAATTGTAAATTTCATGTCCCCCGAGGTAGGGTTCTGACTCTAGGGCGGGAACAAAATAGTCATATAGTGTTAATGCATTTAATGTTTAAAAAATCGTCATCTTTTCTTCAGCTGATATTGAAAAAAAACTAACTGCATATAAAGAAAGAAAATAAAGCTGTCTATCAAACTTTTAAACTTCATGTCTCCCAATGTAGGGATTTGAATCTAGGGCGGGCCAAAACACTCATAGAGTGTATAGAGCAGGGGGTTCTTAATGCAAGGTGTGGCCAAAATTGTAATTTTGTGTTTATACATGTGTAATGTTTAGAAAACGTCTACTGACACAGAATAAAACTCTGACTGCATATTTTAAAAAAAATTGAGCTTTCATCTTTAGTAATATTCCATGTCCCCTACATGCAAGGCAAGGGTAATAGGTGGGAGGGTGGGTAAATATTTGTTTTATTATTTTATTCTGCTCAGAAATTTCAATAAAAGAAATGAGTAACTTCACAAATATAGAGAAAGAGTAAGAATGGAGCTGTCTATCAAAGTTAAGATATTGTGAAACCATTTGGAATGAGTTCAAGGGGGGGGGGGGGGACAGTTAATGGATTTATCTTCCCTTGCTTCTTCATAATGGAGTTATCTTCCTTTAATTTGCTTATTCATATTAATCATGAAATGTAATGAAATTATATGGAAGTTGTATGATCAAAAGAGTTATGCAAATAATTTATATGCAAGTATTTTATCATTTGAAACAGAAACAGTTTTTGAACTTTCTAAATAAACAAATAGACTTGTTAATAGTAAAGTGTATTGGCAATCTAAAATCACTGATACATGTAAAATGATGTTGGTATAAATGCCAGATGATAAAAGATAACCACAGAGTCTGCATCATCTGTTTCATATTTGGATATTTTACTGAAAATGGACATTGATGGTAACCTAACAACAAAATTTAATGATAAACGTGATGACTTTAATTTTCTATAATCAACTTTCCTTACTTATGTAGCAATATACCTTCATCACCTTTATATGGTATTTTAGTCTCTCAGTTAATTCGATACGCAAGGGCATGCTCTTCGTATGAATAGTTTCTAAGGCGAGGCAAGCTACTGACACACAAGTTGATAAAACAGGACTATCAACAATCTCGCTTAAGGAGGCCGACTTCAGTTTTCTTTGCGCATGTTTTTGCGCATTCTAGTATAATACAGTCGATAAATACGAAAGTTTTTCGATATTTATAAAATTGAACACAATAAACAAAATACATATTAAAATATTTAGATTTTCAGGTCACCTGAGTAAACTTAGGTAATCTATTGCTATCTATTTCCGTCCGTCGTCGTGCGTTAACAATTTTACATTTTTAACTTCTTCTTGAAAACTTCAAGACCAATTGCTATCATTTTTAGCCGGGCTCTGCTGAAAGCAGAGTCCTGGCTGTAGGCATCCAAATCGCCAACGTTACTATAAATAGCACAGCTTCAAAAAATAAACAAAAAACCGAACAGCGTCAAAGTAAAAGCTTCCGCTATACCAAACAGTTCCACAGACAGCCATGTTTTGTGAAATGTATTGTTTTTGGGGGGTTTATTGCGAATAAATTTATCGAGGAGTATTTTTTTGTTTCTTATCAATTACGTGTTTTAAAAACATGACTTATAGTATGCCCTTTTGACACTTACAATGCGCATGAATTTCCATGAACTACTTTACAAAGCATTAGTATTCGGCTGCACATCGAAGAAATAGGGGAATGAGTTTAAAACGCTTGTTTCAAAGTGCAAATCACAGTTGATTTTTTTTATATTAAACAGATATATTTCTTCGATAATAGCCGCTTTCAAAATTTAGTCACTATCCGGCGCTTTGCCGAAATTAAAAGCATACGAGAGAGAGATAGAGAAAGAGAAATGAGAGAGAGGAAGAGCGAGATTTTGTTAGTCTTTACTGCACCATATGCATAAAACACATCAAAAGAGTCCGGCTTTCAGTACTTCAGTACTTTGATTGGAGTTAAGCATTTCTATTGTAGGAGTAGTCTAAATTGTAAAATTTGGGGCTCTACCACCCCCGGGGCGCCACAAGCGGGGCCAAATATGCTAAAAAAATTCAAATTATCAAAAATATTCTTTACACCCACACATGTGTGGAAAAATCTGAATGCATTGTTATGATGTCCATAAAGCCCTCTACCAAAATTGTGAAATTCATGGGTCCGGGGTTCAGGCTTTAGGGTGGGGCCAATATGGCCATATTGAAAATTGTAAAAATCTCAGAAAAGCTTCTTCTCTTCTTCCATATATACTTGTTTAAAACTAAATGCATGTTTATGATGTCTATAAAGCCCTCTACCAACATTTTTAAATTCATGGGTCAGGGGTGTAGGCTCTAGGGTGGGACAATATGGCCATATAGTAAAATTGTATTAAATCTTAGAAAATCTTCTTTACTCCCATAAATATTTGTAAAAACTTAATACATGGTTATGATGTTCATGAAGCCCTCTACCAAAATTGTAAAAATCGTCTTCTTACTCCCACACGCGTAGGCTAAAAACTGATCGATGGTTGTGATGTCCACTAACTCCTCTACCTAAATTTATTAAATCTTAGAAAATCTTCTCTACTCCCATATATGTTTGATAAAAACTAAATACATGGTTATGATGTCCATGAATCCCTCTACCAAAATTGTAAAAATCGTCTTCTTACTCCCACTCGCGTAGGCTAAAAACTGATCGATGGTTGTGATGTCCACTAACTCCTCTACCTAAATGTATTAAATCTTAGAAAATCTTTTCTACTCCCATATATGTTTGTTAAAAATTAAATACATGGTTATGATTTCAATGAAACCCTCTACCAAAATTGTGAAATTCATGGCTCCTGGGTCAGGGGTTTCATGCTCTAGGGTGGAACCAATATGGCCATATAGTAAAAATGTATTAAATCTTAGAAAATCTTCTTCTTTACCCCCACACATGTGGACTAAAAACTGAATGAATGGTTATGATGTCCACGAACTCCTCTATCTAAATTGTGAAATTCATGGCCCCTGGGTCAGGGCTTCAGGACCTGGGGCGGGGGCAATATGACCATATAGTCATATAATGTTTAAAAATCTTCTCACACATCTGTAAGAAAAACTGACTTTATAATTATGAAAGTCCTCTACTAATATTTTAAATTTCATGTCCCCTGGAGTTGGGTTTTGACTCTAGGACAGGGGCGAAATGGATATATTCTATTATATGCATCTCCACAACTCAGGTGAAAAAAAGAGAGTTAGTGGTGATATTTGTCCTGTCTTGTGTTTGGATATCTAAAACGAAACGTTGAATGCTAAGGTTCAAAGACATTTTGCAGAATAATAGCATGTTATTTGAAAGCAAAGAAGGAATTTTGAGGCTCTTACAGTGACGGCATGTTCATTCTCATGCTCCTCAGCATTCCTGAGAGCCCCCATTGTGAAGTTGGCAACCGATCCAGTCCGTTGCCCATTCCTGATTAGAGTATTGAGAATCACGAAGTTCCTGCAAATTATGAAGTCCCTCTCTGGAATATATCCTTCCTGCTCCTTGTCTTCTCTCTCAAAGGTGTCCCGGGCCAGCCGGTACACCTCACTCTCCCTATACTTGACGATGTCTGACGTCTCGATTCTTCCTCCTATTAGAAAAGAACTGTATGTTTTAGGCTACTAGATCAATTTGCAATACGTAATGTTTAAAAATTTTCTTCTCTACTCCCACACACCTGAAAGGAAAACTGAATTCATGATTTTGTAGACCAGGAAGCCCTCTACCAAAATTCTAATTTTCATATCCCCCGAGATAGGGGTTCTGACTCTAGGGCGGGACTAAAATAGTCTTATAGTGTTAAAGCATTTACTGTTTAAAAAATCGTCCTCTTTTCTTCAGCTGATACTGAATAAAAACTGACTGCATATAAAGAAAGAAAATAAAGCTGTCTATAAAACTCTTAATCTTTATGTCTCCCAATGTAGGGATTTGAATCTAAGGCGGGGCCAAAACACTCATAGGGGAGGGGGTTCTTAATGCAGGGAGTGGCCAAAATTGTAATTTTGTGTTAATATATGTATAATGTTTAAAAAACGTCTACTGACACAGAATAAACTCTGACTGCATATTTAGAAAAAAACATTTGAGCTGTCAGAATTTAGAAAAATGTATGAAAATATCACACTGTTCTCGACTGAAACGGGCCTCAAAACTTTCAGACTCTGATATTTTTTCGTACAGAATTATTTTCGGCATATATCCAGTACATAGTTGTTGAATTGTATTGTTACGCTCATCGCTAAACATCCCTTTTATAAGGCCGCGACACTATTTATGCTTGACTGCATTTAGGCATTTCATTCACCCGCACACGTTACATTGGACGGAAGGATTTGAAGAAACGCGCTTTGAACTAACCTTATGACAACCTCTGCACTCCCATGCAGAAAAAAACAAAACAGACTAAATTCCAGGTACACATATTTCATAAACCCTCAAACATTGTAGCACGTTCTCCTGTGACGAACAATTGTAATATCGCACATGCGCAAACCTCACACTGTGGCAGATCGTACAGTGACAGCGTAGACTTTTGATCAAAGTACTGAGTACTGACGGGAGTTGATTTTATCGATTATTATTTATTTAAAAATCAACGATATTATTTTGCATGGCAAGTAGTTTCCTATATGTATTTGAATTACGCATATTTTTTTATATTATATCAGAAATTTCGTGAAAACCCTATATGAATCATGTTGTGTAATATTGAAAGAATTAATTCCATCAAACTACGTATCAGTATTTGAAATGTATGGATCCAAGCAATATTTAACTCTAGTCTCGTTCAACCAGACGCTCGGCTGTCTCCGTTAATCTCCGACAAGCAAGAGAGACACTCTGCTTGTCGGATATTTACAGAGACAGCCAAGCGTCTAGTTGAACGAGACTATGTTGAACTCTGGCGTAGGAATACATACAATGTACGACTACAAAAATATCTAAATTTCGTACCATTTAAAATCTGACTATTTACAAGGATTCTATGAATAAATTTCCTTGAAAAACAATGCTTTAGAATACATTTTATCGAATTTATTGATTATTTTCAAGAACTAAATGTTGTTAGCGGTGTTGATTTGTGCTTAGGTCCAAACACTGTTTCACTTTTGGTTTGCCTGAGTAACTGCATAGGAGAGTTGATTAAAATCAACTCCCAAAAACCAAGTGTTTTCTAGAGAAACGATTTTACGTTGTTACTTTCTTTGATTTACAACATGTATCACTAAATTACTGTGTTGAAAGTAGTGCAACCGGAGTATACGATAAGATACAGACGTTTTACACTCTGTATGAACGACACACGTGTTCGATGTTCATGCGAAGTAAGGCAGCACATAAGACTATCTGTGCACGATAAAGCAGATACCTTAGCAATTCTGTCAAAAAATAAACCATATTTTATTTATATTGATTATACTTCTCTTTATTTTTTTTTATACAAACATATCACTACAATGTGTAGTTCATGCATTTAGAAGTCCGACTTTGGGCTGTTGAACAGACAGCAATAATCTTGTTCCCCTATGGAAAAGAAAAATATTAGACGATCAATTGAAAATAAAGCGCATTAATACTTGCAAGGTACGTTTTGTTTTGTTAATACGTTATTGCACCTGAATCAATCATGGGTTGCGTGGTCACCGTTCCTAGTGAGGTTATCCGTGTTACCGATTTCAGAGAGGCAACTTTTGTTTTAGTGACCTAGGTAAAGAAATATTTGTATAGTTATAATTATTTTTAAAAATATAAATGAAATAAATTTTTGGCAAAGCAAAAATTTAATAATGAACAAAGGTCTCAATTTGATAGAACTCGCTTTAACGTGATTCGTAGTTGTATTATTTTTCTCATATAAAGAGCATTGATGTTGATTCCTTATTAAAACATCAATGGTTGTGTCGGACAGTCTTTTCATTGGGTAAAGAGACATCATGTGAATGTTTTACAAATCAATCCCCATTTCTACTTAATGATTGCATAAAAACAATCAAACAATCTATTTTGATGAAACGTCAAAAACAAATATTCTACGATAAAAAAGAGGATTTGCAAACTCAAATTGTTTTTTCATAAAATAGATACATACTTGATCAAAAAGTGAAATAATTTAAAACAACTTTCGGTGTAAGTCGTGGCATCTTCAAAACTTTAGAGCATCTCATCACCCTCACTAATCCCAAGGATGTCATAGAAAATCTTTGGTTTAAGCTCTTCAGTGAATACACGCTCAAATTATCAAAAAGTGCTAAGTACAAGTTGAGAATATCTTCGATTTTCCCCCCCAAAATTAAGATTATTCAATGTATCTGACAATCTGATGTAAACCTGTTGGACATAATGACCAATGTGAAGAATTCCTTGAACTATCATTAGAAAAGCCGAATGGGCTTCGCTGCAGGGGCTTACTTATTCAAGAATTCTAGTATACTTTTACATTGTAAAAGCTTTGTCAAGCCGTCTTGTTTCTTAGCACTTAAAAAATTGAAACCAAATAATGAAATGATGATATTTAAATTTTAAAATTGACCCTATTGAACGGTTTTATTTGGAAAATATATCTAGGTTGAATCAATGCCACTGTTTTATAATGAGCCATAAAAGCTTTTATCAGGGTCTCTGTTGACGAGTGAGCCAGAACATCCTCTGCAGCATGACTTTTGTCAATAAGTTGCTGCACATTATTTAACTTACACTGAATTAAATATTAACAAATATATTTCTGAAAAAAATGTAAAACCTTATTTTCTGGTATTTCTTCCCATAAGGTCCCAGTAACTGAATATATTTATCTATTTTAAATAGGATTTTATTTACCTATTTGTAACTATTACTTTTTTTTGTTATAAACTGGGACTTTTTTTTTCCTTTCATAGTCCCAGTAACTTTGGGTTTCATTAACCTGTTTAAAAAAGGCCCAGTTACTGATTATCATTTACAGGCAACTGATTTTATATATATTTAATATCTTGGGGATTTTTTTAAACTGTCACATGTGGAGGTTTGCTAAAAACTCATCAGTAAAATTATTTTGCGATCATTCCCGTCTTCCGATCGGTCCTTCAACATTAAAGCGTACAACTGATTGAACCATAACGGTGCTTTACAATTGTCATAAATAAAAATCACCACTCAATTGGCATCTACTGTCTTGAGTATGCGACGGAAGGCCGAAAGTTGTCACACTTATGTACATGAAATTTCCTTACACCATGTGTTTTTGTCAATATGTATAAATAGTACATGCATTCAAAACATATTTTTTTTATAAACGTTGTGCCATGTTTATATCCTGAAGCTTTTGTGCGTTAATGGGTATCACAGATCATGCGAGATTCTTTCAATCACCCGTTGTACAAAATGTTAAGAAAATTTATTTTATGAAACCTTTTGACACATAATTTTGAAGTCATATTCACGGAAATATGTTTAGAACGATTATGACTTCCTCGCAAAATAGTATCAAAAGTGAATTTGAATGGTAATGTTGTTGCAAACTAAGAATAAATGCTAGTAAGTCATTGTTGTGTTTTTTTTTCCCTTTCTCGGAGAACTATTTACTACGCAAGATAGCTTTTCTCATTGTTATCTCTGGGCATTAATAATAACCATAATTTTTATAACCAGTTCATCTCAGTGTGATGGACACAACGGTGTCGGCAGTCCATCCCGCTTTTTTCCAATTTCTTACAAAAAAAAAATATATACATACTTATATCTATAACAAATATATACTTGGATGTATTCGTCAGACTCACTTACTTAAAAGACAAAAAGGGGTAACAGTAGTTCACAAGTGTTATACATACACCCTCAATGAGGGCTTCTCATCAACGTAATTTTCACTCATTGGTCATTTATGTAAATTGTGATGATATCTCCCGTTATTACACAAAGCCTACCAAGATATCAATGAAACATGCCAAGTGTGAAAAAGAGATTGCTTGTAGATCTACCTCCGCTTTGAATTCTCTTCTTCTTTAAATATCATGAATAAAAATGTAAGTTAAACACAATATGCAATAGATTTACTCTGTAACATGTTACTGATGGTAACAAGGATAATTGTTCCATCCTTGAGTTCTTTGTTGGAGTTTATTAGGGTGTCCCCGACTCTAACATTCTAACATAATTAAATTCATTCACGCCTTGTGGTCACCTGTCCTTGTTTAAAGAAGACAATTATCTGTGTGCCAATTTTTATGAGTGTGTTGTTCTATTTTCTACAAATAGTCATATGTTAGAATTTTAAAATAAATGAATACTTCAAGCTAAGCTTGCCTTTCACCAAAAACTTTTGTGCAAAAGAGGTGTTCAGAATAAATGCATTTCTGTTACTCATGTCTTCTTTCACTGTTCGTTATCATCACATGTCATTGCACTGCACGTAAAAAGATGAAAAAACGAAAAGATGAAAAAAACTCAGGTATTTTAAAAAGTTTTAATGTAACAATGCTGGATGGAAGACAGTGGATACTTTCCTAATCTTAATAAAATAAGGTCTTGTGAACAAGCCTTGTAAATATTTGATGCATCTTAGGCTAAAGAGCATCAAAGGCCAAAGAACTATTTGTCCTGGTTAATATAATTGATTTCTATACATTTAAAAAATAAAAATGAAAAATTAATAATTTAATTCTGGTTGTAACGCGCTTTCGGATTGCCTAAAAACAATTATATCGTATAAAAAATTATGCCTACGTCATAGTAAGACTAACGTCAAAAAAGTAATAATCCGCTGAACGTTACGTAAAGTCAAAATTGATAGCCAAACATTTAATTAAAAGAAATGAATTCATTATTTATTTGTCTTATACGATTTAAAATGGTTTGGAGCAGTTAAAACATAAAAATCCATACAATAAAGGAAGGAAAGTTCTTTTGATATACTTCTTTTAAATTTTAATTTATGTTTGCCTTTCAATACCACATGTATATACTTCGATGTAATTAAAGAAAATCGGTTGGAAAGAGATTGCTTAAATGAAGTTTATATGTGAATTTGTTTTAAGGTATTCAGTGTATAATGAATAGATATTGAACAATTTTGAATAATTTTAAATTAGTCAAATATGTATTGCTAGATCACGATGAAAGTGAATTGAACCAAATTTTATGTATTCTTATGAAGCAGAATTTATTCAAAAACTTGTACGTGAAAAAAATCAATCAATCGCTGTGGCCTTCAACTCTACATTCAGGTATACCGACGACGTATTATCAATTAACAATTGTTATTTCCATACTTACGTCAACTCGATATATCCGAGTGAAATTGAAATAAAAGATACCACAGATTCTGCGTCATCTGTTTCATATTTAGATATTTTAATGAAATTGACATTGATGGTAATCTAACAACAAAACTTGAGATGGTTGACGGTTTGTTATTCTCATTGTTTCATGATAAACGCTATGACTTCAATTCTTCTATAGTCAACTTTCCTTACTTATAACACTGTGCCGGATAATTATGCCAGTGCAAAGGTGGCATTTTTGCACCCGTCTTAGCTGCATATATCGAAAAATTCAAATGCCATATGGTAGACCATTGCTTAAAGAGTTTACAACCACCTTTGTTATCATTGTATCTCACCTGTCAGGTGAGATATTTACCTTTCAAAACTAAATTCCTACAGGAAAAGAATTTTTCCCATAGGAAAAACTATTCCTATAGGAAATTAGAAAATTCCTATCAAAATACAAGAACTTCCTATAGGAATTTCAATTCCGATAGGATTTGATAAAATCCGATATGAAATTTTAATTTTCATAGGAAAACTACCCATCTGAGTCAAATTCCTACAGGAAATAGCTTTCTCCTATAGGAAATATAATTCCTATAAGATTTTTAGAAAATCCTATAATATTGTCAATATTTCCTGTTGGAGAATCGTTTCTCCTATGGGAATTATCATTTGGGATATTTATTTTTAAGGTAAATATCTCACCTGTCAGATGAAACACAATAAAACACAATAAAACAAAAGTGGTTATATACTCTCCAGACAATTGGCTATCATTTGGTATATATGGATTTTTCCGAAACCGCATCTTAAGCGGGTGCAAAATTGCCACCTTGGTACTGGCATAATTATCCGGCACAGTGTTTTCTGTAGCAATATACCTTCATAACCTGCTTATGGTGTTTTTGTCTCTCAGTTACTTCGATACGCAAGGGCATGCTCTTCGTATGAACAGTTTCTAAGGCGAGGCAAGCTGCCTACAAACAAGTTGATAAAACAGTACTATCAACAGTCTCGTTTGAAGTGTTCTATGGTGGATAAAACGACCTTGTCAGCAAATACAATCTTCCACTGGTTCGCATGCTGACTGACGTTTTCATACTAATTGTTAGACCATAATGAATCACCTAATTGTGTACGGACTTTTCCGTTTTTTCCCCGATTACGACAAAGAGCACACGGCGGGTGTGACCGGTCAGCAGAGGATGCTCACTCCTCCATGGCACCTGATCCTACCTCTATCTTTTTAAAGGTCCGTGTTGCTCTGCTTTGAATTTGTATTTCCTTTTCTGGATTTTTTAGATTGTTGACAGTTTGTTATTGTCATTTTTTTCATTTCATAAAGGGTTCAGACATGTTATATTTGAGATGTGGACAGGCATAGCCTACATCCACTTCTCTTTGCAAGGAAAAAGGTGTAAATGTCGGAACCGAAGACTGTTTACACTTCGCCCCATGTTTTGACCTTAGGTATCCTGAATTTTCGTAACAGACCTATAATTTCCATATTTTTAAACATCAATGCACGCACATATCACAAAGATTTTCCCAAAAAGAGAGAAGTTGTCGCTTGTACAAAATGCTTTAGTTTTGTACAAAATGCTTCAGTTTTGTACAAAATGCTTCAGTTTTTCGGTTTGGCATACGTAATTTGAAAAAGATGCGATACTGGTGATTCATTTTTTCTTGTATTTGATTTGTTTCAGTGACACAGTTCTTTGTTGAATGTTCTTGATCTTCTTGGATTTTTTTCCTGTTATTGTTCCTTTGCATTTCCTTTGTATGACTAATACCAAGCTAAAGGTTGTTCACTTTGATATACATAAATGGCATATATGCAGCAATAATTACTGTCTGTTGTTTGATGTTTTTATAGTTTGGAAGGACAGCCATTTCTCAACTGGTTGACCACTTCAGTCTTCATATCACAGAGAAAAAGGATACTGTTCATATAGAATGGCAGCTTCTCAAGATGTTGCTTTATCAAAGTACTACTGTCTAGTACATAAAAAAAATGATCTATGAAAAAATAACAAACCGTCAACCATCTCAAAAATCCATAAAACGAAATACAAATCTATTTAATTATCAAATTTAAATCAATGCTAATTTTTTTTAACATGTAAATGATTCATTTCTAAAGCATTTTTGCCAAAAGATTTTCAATGATTATAACCATATTTTACAGGTGTGGAAAGGAAGTGTCCAGCCTGAGTTGGAAGCAAGTTAATCATGGTGTGGCTAACATTTTGAATTTGGCAGGTTGGTGCTAAGACTTCCTCTAACATCTGTATTCAATGACAGATCATTCTCTAATATATGAAACTAATAAAAAATGGTAATATATGTACTGCAATATATCATGCACACAAGTATTTCAGTCAAAGAAACATCAATTTTGTCACATTTATAAAATGTCAAATTGATCACATTTGATTATTCTTTTTATAACTTAGATAAAAGGTCAAGAATGTCCCCGCAAACTTTTTCGTATCAACTTGTTTGTCAGTAGCTTGCATCGCCTTGCGTATCAGAGAGAGAGAGAGAGAGACGGAGAGAGAGAGAGAAATTGGTGACCATAAAAACCGAGTCCCCTGCAATAGATAAGTTTGACCACACTGAAGTTGTGAATCTTTGGATGGTGTGTAATCAAGCTATTTGTAAATTTATTTAAGTTTCACAAGCTGATTTTTTTTAAACATGTTATTTTAATTATCACTAAATAATACTTATTACTGTTAAATATAAATTTATTAAATAGATTTATCCATCAGGGAGAAATCGTAGGCCAAATTTCTGCAGAGGCAAACAGCTTCAATCTGGGGCACAAATAAGAAAAAGAAATGCAGATACAGAAAAGGACACTACAACCGAGGCAAGAAAAGGACACACCAATTAAGAAAGAAAAGGACACCATATAAAAGACAGAAAAGGATACATCACCAATGCTAATATAAGAAATGGATGACACAGAAGACACCCAGGATATCTAATCTGAATTTAATCTGAGTATGAAGAAGACACAGACACTAAAAGTGGCATAGAGGCGTACTCTAATGTTGAGCAAAGTGAAAAGGAAAATAATAGGATGTTAATGCATAGGATGGAAATTGAAATGGAATTTGAATACTTCAAAATGAAATCTCCATCTCTTGCAATAACATTCTTTATGAATATATTCAGCATATAATCTACACTAAAATAATATTTCTTGTTGATCGGTCCATAGTAAATAAACTAGGTCTATAGATTTGGAAAATGTTGTAGACCGATTGTCAATGGTACAAAAAAGTTAATTTCGCACACTGGTCAGGGGGTTCAGTCAGTTCAGTGAGAGCGGAGTCAATATGTTCACATAGTGAACACTGTTCTTTCACAGTCGTAGGAGATAAAGTCATGCATTTTTAAGGTGTTCTTAATGTCGTGATGTTAAATTGGGAAATTCATTGTCCAGGTCATACAATATGACAGGAGTTAGGCATTTTTAAGGGGGGGGGAGGTTAAATATGATTGATCTTAATTATATTTGATCAATAAATTCATTAAACATGTAATTTTACTTAGGGTAAGTGCTGTTAGTCATGATATCCATAGCAATTTTACTTCATCTCGAATACAACATGGCAAATTGTCACTCGGAAATATTGAATTAAATATTTGTTCTATTTAAGGAAATTTACTTCAATATCCTGTGCATTGCATATTTTTAGAAAACAGCGTTTTGCATTTTATGTGCATGAAAATGATTATTATTAAAGTTTGAATAATAAATTCCTGCATGTCCTTTAATACCAAAAGTTTACAATTTTGGCCTCTAGAGCTAAGGAATATATATTCCAAATTCCTTTGACACTTGTATCCCCCCCCCCTCGACACCAGCACACACATTTTCATGTATTAATGGTTTTCAAACATTAAATAATAAAAAGTGGGGTACATGTAACAATCATAGGAGTCTCAGATAAGAGGTTAGACTTCAAAATGAAGCTTAAAATGCAAACGAGACATGTCAAACTAAGGGTGACCGTCAAGGCCAGTGGACCTTGTTAAAGTTTTAAACCTGCTTGTTTGGATTTATATTTGCACTTAAAGCACAATCATCTGTTGAGTCAGTTATGGACCTTGGATTACAATAATTTCTAATTAGGACACTTGTAGATCCGTTGTCACCCAAACTATGTTGATAGACTTGCTTAAGGTGCAACATTTTACTGTTAAGGACATCTTCGGCTAGATAATTGCGTTATTTTCCCCTCGTTGCTCAAAAACAGATATTCATTTGTCAGTTTATGATGAATTTGGAATGGGTTGAAGGAAATACCCCATAAGTATGCTTTTTTAAAAATGTACCCATTGGATAAAATGCCATTTAAAGTTCTGAATCTTGTCTGCACTTCATACGATATGACGTCATCATTGACTTTGACGTCACTCCTTAGAGTTTATAAGGGACACAGTCTCTAGGAGTTCACTTTGTGTCCCTCGGATTAGATGGTTGACGGTTAGTTATTGTCATTTTTTCATGTACCAGGGAGTTATTGATTATAAGTAGATTCTTAATATGTTTTACGGTGCGACCGTTGGGGCGAGCGCATCAACATATAGTGAAGTAGTGATATAGTAAACAAGGTAAACCAGCTGGTTAATCATGTTTATCAGTGTGTATAATCCTAACCAAAAAAAAAAATTAAATTCCGATCGTAGAACTAATTGTGATACAATCCTCTCAATTTAAACATACAACTTTCATACAACTGAATAATTATGTATAAATTTGTAAAGTATAAAGCAATAATAAATATTATGCGCTGATCCAGGGGGTGGGGGTAGGGGTATCGGACCCCATGTAAAATTTAATTTAAAAAAAAAAATTATAATGTTTCCAAAAATATGCCTAGGACATCATACACAAATCCCCAAAATTGAATATTACACGGATATTCACAGTTAGAGACTGGCATGTCTCCCATCATTTTACATCTGTAAGGAATTTATTTTAAAAAATGGTCACTATTATTCAGAAGAAAAAAAACAATGAATTATTTACAATGAATAAGTGTGATAACGGAAAGAAAGTTGAATTATGAGGCTGCCTTTCGTAAACTGAAGCAACCATGTTCACATATGAATTAAATGATGGCATAACAAATTTAAACCGCAAAATTTAAAAAAATATCCTTTTTGATTTGGAGCTCTTCAAAAGAAGGTACCTTTGTAATCTAAAAACTGAGTTCAACAGCTCTCAAACTATGTTAATACTCTGTTCCAAGATTTTTATGCAGCACATTTTGTTAAATTATTGATATTTCTAAATACCTGGTGGTTCAAATAATGTTCATTTGATAGTATGAAAAATTCCAAGATTTGGTAATGCCCCCTCTAAATTGTCTGGTTTAAATCTAAATACACAGTTAATAATAGAAAGTCTATGGGAATTTTGCAATGCAAGCAAGATCAAGGTACCCAGATGATAACATTGAAAGTTTGTGTGAGGTATTGATAATTCGGAGTGACTTCCAAATAGAGAAAGGATGTATAGATTCCCCATTAAAAATCTCCGATAAAAAAAGTTTTCATTCCTGTGAATTTTTTATAAGTGGAAAGTGATAATGTGTCAATACATCTTGGATATTCTCCCCTTCATTGATTTCAATTGCAGTTCTTCACAGATTTTTATTTTGTGTAAATTTGTTAAAAATCCTACAAATATGTTGCATAAATATTTTTAGACTGACTTCAATACTGATACACAAATGCAACTAGCAGTGTTATACAAAACTAAAAAAAAAACAACATTGCAATAATGAGGATTCAGTTGAGAGTAAATGAGAGACAATTGAATGAGGGAAAGTACAATTAATATATACAGTTCTATTTTGATGTTAAGAAGAATCTACTTTCTCTTAAAGTCCCAAGTATCATCTACTTCCTCCTCCATCTCTTCCTCGGAATCCAAAGATAAATTTATTTCATAATTTTCGAGATCACACTTTATTGAGGAACATATTTTAGAATACCATTTATCAGCAAGATCGCTGTCTGGATGAATTCCATCGTGAAAATTGTCATATACGAACTTGACTTGTTTTTTTTTTTGTTTTTCCCATTTTTACCCCTTTTTTTGCATGAAATTTTAGAGATGTCCTTATCTAGCCTTATATTACTGACATTATGCTCTAAATTTAATTCGCAGATTGAGAGGTTGACCTCCCTAATATCGGACTCTAGGCAATTTTGCTGCAAGTTGGATTCCTCAAGAGAGTAATTGCTTCTCTGTAGGAGATGTCTTCTAATTTCTAAATCTTTGAATTTGCATAATGAAACAGGAGCGATGGTCGAAAATTTCACAGAACAGTTAGAATTTTGAAGGATATGGAATGGATTTTGAATGATTTGAATAAGAGATTGAATTTTTTCTGTACTAGGATTATACAAAACTTCTGAACCAAATTGATGTTTTATTTTCTTGGTCAAGTTGCAGATTCCTGCCATGAAGACTACGTGTGATTGGGATAATTCTGGCAAGTTTTGCCTAAGCAACTCCACTTCATTTGTTAATCACCTGGTATGCATATAAGGGAAACTTGCCAGTGTGATGGGAAATGTCGAAAACGATGAATGAATGATGGAAATCCTCTGCCCCTTGAGTCACTGGCTATTATGATGTTCATTATCTACAGTAAGGATTACAATTTTAGCATTTGCCACCTCTGCAATACTTACTGTAAACACTTTTTATCTAATAAATTCAATAGTGGTAATGTTTCATTTAACTAAGTAAACTCAAAATGATGTCAAGTCTTAAATACATCTAAATAATTTGAAGATTCACATGACTTTACAACCAGCAAAGTGCAAACCTTTAGAATGAAACTGTTCTTTTCATTTTCAGATTTGAATTAAAAATGGACATTGGGAACAGTTGGAAGGTAATGCAAATAGTTGGAAGGTTAACAGTTAGAGACTGGTATGTCTCACACCGTTCATAAAATAATTTATTATACCTCTGTGAATATTTTCTATGTAAAATTACAATGAATAAACATGCTATTCTATCTAACCGTGAACTAGTTTTTGTGCTATCTGCCCATGGTGAATAGTCATCGAAACTATTCACCGGCGGCATTCGATTTCCCTCCTTTTTAAACTCGGAACACCTCTGACGTAATCCGATCGCTACGTTAAATTCAAAGTCCGATAACTCTAATTTGTTTATTCTGCACCGCCGACAAATAAAGTATTCTTTGATATAATAAAATACCTATTTACTGACTATTCTGACGATAGCAAGTTTATTGTCCCCCTCGGCTTCGGCTCGTTAAATAGTTGCTGTCTTGGGGGACAATAAACTTGCTATCGTCCTCATAGCCAGTAAATAGGTTATAATATATGATCCTTAAATTTTGCCAAGAGAAATGTGAATTGAAATATTCTTATAAGTACATTTATCATCAAGCATTTATACATGCAGAGAAAGTCCGTCTTGAAGTAAATGTAGCAACAGTGAGCATAATATTCTTTAAAACTTTCTTATGTACATAATTAGTCACTAGTCTCTGTAATGAATACCACTGATGAATGTACAAGAAGTTTAGATATAAATTATTGATTGGATTTCAAAAACAACAGGCTCGGATTTGATTATGTAGAAACAGGAGAATGTGTAGTCAACAAATACTAAAATCGGATCTATATTTATTGATTCAGGTGATGAAAACAAGAAAAATTTCATTGCTGAGAATGATGAAGAATCTGAACTGATGCTCTAGATATCGGGATAAAGAACAGGTAAATGAAGTAAAAACAAGCTTTGATCATGAACCCATTCATGAACGACAGACCCATTTCACATTGCGAAGATTTTTGACGCACCTCAAATGAATGATAGTTACAAACATCGAACTCTCAATATTATGTCACAATCACTAAAACTCTATGAAAAATGGCAATATATAGCTGTTCTACATCAGTTGAACCAGAAACAGGTTGTAGAGTACTACCGCTTTTAGGACATTATTACTGTTAGTTAAAAGCAGTTTGTGAAAAGAAACCAACCATATTAATGTCATTGTAGCATACAGAAAGAATTGGAGATGTTTAATCCTGGAAAACTGGTAGGTTAAGCAAACAAGATATAGTTATTTGTCAAAGTATGAACAAATGCAACAATTTTACATCGAACAGTTAGAGACCAGTATGTCTCCCACCGTTCTCTGTAAAGACTATTTGACCATGAAAAAAAGCTGAAGCAAAGAAAATATTTATCCATAGCTATTCTTCTGATATGTTCTGCAAATTGAGATTATGCTGCAAATTTCTCAAATTGGTATCTTGCATTAAATGTTTGAAAGTATTGTAAGTCCGGCTAGCTATTGTCTCAATTCTATGAATTTCTTTCTCTCTAGAAGCTGTTGTTGATGTTTTTACTTTGTGACACATCCTGTCTGCATTTGCCAAGAAGGAGGGATGCCATGCAAAGTCGGGATCAGAATTATTTTTTCCTGTGGATTTGGCCCGAGAGATAGCTACAAAAAGAGCTCCAGGATTTCTCGATTCAAAAACCTTTGTTCCGGGATGAATTACAATATATATATTAACTTCCCCCTCCCCAATGGTCATTCCTTGACACCGGTGAATTGTTGTTGCCCACCCAAGTCTTAACGGAATCTGCTTACGCCTACAAAAATGACACCTGCAATCTATTTTTCTTTTTACTGGAAATATTGGAACTACTTTCGGTTTTTCAGGGATGAAGGGTAATCCACTATAATTAGGTACTTCTACCATGACAACATCAGGCAGTGAAGGGGGTCTTTTGTCATTATAGTAAATGATGTCCTCAACAATGCCAATTGCACCATTATAGAGACCAAACTTTACACATAAATTGACTGAAATCATAACCTTAGATTTTTTACATATATAAACTGTGTCAAGAAGACCTCCGGCATTTTCACTTTGACCTGTTTTGGAATGTGGACCTTTTGTAACAGAAGCTATTTTCGCCACAGGAAATGTTTTATTTAAATCTAATAATTTGGATCTATTGTGACCCCATTCTTCATCATGAGTTGGGAATACAAAGAGTCCTGATGGCAACATTCTTTCTATCAATTCTACACCATGTGTCAGTTTTAAGTTGTTCCATTGAAACTGTTGCAACCACTGAGCTTGACAAGGACTTGCTTTGTATTCCCTAAGACATGAAAGAACGTCTCTTAACTCTTTTTCGTGCTCCCCTTGCCGAATGACATTTTTTAAGACAACAGCAGTATTAAATTCTTGCCAAACTAAAACACCATGCATTGAAGCTGGTGATTAAGACTTTGTATTGTACACAGGAGCATCTAAAACTGGTGGAAGTTGTACGTCATCTCCAAAAAATACCACTACAGGAATACCACCCCAAGATTGGTCTGCCAAGCCAGTGCCACATCTGCAGTGGAAATCCATCCATCCAAGTGTAGTTGACCCTATTAAAGAGCGTTCGTCAACAAGGATGGCATGAACCCCAGTGCAGTTGGCCTGGAGGACCTCTCCTATGGACCCATCTGGTGTTTTCATTTCTCCCCCTCTGTTGTGGGTAGGTATTTTTAAAAAGCTATGAAGAGTAACGCCTGGAATTTAATTTGCACTATTGCCTGTGGGACACAACACTTGAACTGATTTATTGGAATTGAAAAATGAACGAATTGATTTGATAAGACACTTGATAAGGAAAGATTTGCCAGAGCCAGCAGAACCAGAGACAATCATTCGAAGGGGCTTATAATTTTCAGATTTATTAGAAAAATCTACAAGGGTTTTCATTACTATGTTAAAAGCTAATGACTGATCTTTGTTCATTTTGTCTAAGTCAACGGGGGGTATTTTCAGACTTTCATTTTCATTTTCAGCACTTGTAATGCTGTCCCACCAGTCTTTCCCCAGATCATCAGGATATATGTGTGATGTTTCACTCCAATCATGATCAGGGCCTCCATCATCAAAATTAAAGTTTAAAGAACTGTTGTCATAATTTGGATTGGGTCGAAGAGCTTCCATCCACTCTGGTTGAGGAACATCGCTATTTAGAACTTCATTTTCCTGTGAAAGATCATCAGGTTCTTTTTCTTTTTCCTTAGCCCGCTCAATGTCTGCTTTTACAAAATTAGGACAATTATCCGATTCCAAAAATGATAAAAAAAAAATCTGTCCAAGATGTGGCATCATTTTTTACATCCGAAAGACATCTCCAATTTGGAAAATGTAATAAAAGAGTTGTCTTGCAATAATTTTCTTCTAATGGCCAGGAAGCTTGAGTTGGGCCATTTATTACAGGAACTCTTCCATTTTTGGAAATAAATTGATAAAGAGAAGAATGGTCATTTTCATGTCTAGAAAGATATTTGTCAATGATAGTACTTTTTGTTATTGTGTTGATTCCAGATTGCTGGAGTACTCTACAACCTGTTAAACTTACTGATTGAAACAAGTGACTTGAGCGGAACAGAGGAATGGAAGACAGCTCAAAAGAGGCCTCCACAGAAGAAATATCTCTCTTTACAGTGTTCATGAAAAGCTTTGAACAGAGTGATTTTGAGGTTTCACCCGAGGACTCGTCAGAATTATTCACCATGTCGGAGAACAGATCAGAGAGAGCCCCAGTGGGTTGATTACCTTTGCAGGCATACCCTGTAATGTATTTTTCAGTGGCAAGTATTTCATCCACAGATGGATTTGAAGGGTCACTTTTGGAAAGGATCAAAGAAATATCCCCATTAGCTCTCCAGCCTTGTGTATGGAATTTGGAGTGCTGCACAAGTACAGGATGATCTCTCTCCATTTCAAGGCGCAAAGAACCATTTTTGTCCTTAACTATTGCAGGAGAAGAACGCAACTGCTTAGGAAATTCGATTCTACAACTTTTCTTTGAAGGATTAGATTTTGAAGATTTTAAACAATAGTCAGAACAACGGTGTAAATTAAATCGATTTGTCAAAAGTAAATGATCCTCTAATAGAGATTTTTGAGAACGACTGACATTCATTAAAAGTTTGAATAGAGGGTTATCTTCTTCTGGAGGTGGGGGAGCAGTACCTTCTGGAGGAGGCCACAAATTTTTAAAAAGAATATTTTTATCATTCAGATCTACTGATGAGCCTGTTTGAGAAATATACATAGATAGTAATCTTTTGAGAGGTTTAAAATGAAATTCTGCACAACTTCCTGTTGTGAAAAAAGAAGGTAAACCCTTGCCTTCATTTATTTTGAATTGTACCAATGACCGTAATTCTTTTGCCCTTTGACCCCAGTATTGTGTTGTACCTCTTAAATTTCCACCAAAATAGAGAATTTTTTGACATACTGATTTGTCACCATTTTTATAGGTTTTTTTAAGTCAGCAACTGTGAAATGGTTTTCTCCAAGTTTTTGTTTAATTATGTACGTACTTGTTTCTAGGGCACTTTTGCGCATGATCATGTTATGAACAACAAATTTAAAGTAAGGGTGTTTCGCAAATCTGCCATCATCATACCATAGTAAGTGTTCAGCCCATTCACTCATAGATGAGAAAGAAATTGGTCTGTTAATGTAAAAGTCACCAGAGCCATATGGAAAGAGGGCAGGAAATGCAAGAGTAAAAAAATGTTGGGTTGCGAATTCAGACACGGGAATATTGCCTCTTGTTGGCCAATAGATAGAATGTTCTATCGTTAAAGTGACAGATGTCCTACGGACCCGGTTTAACGATAGAATTCGTCCCATATACTCGCTTCGTAGCAAATAAAAAAATTATATCGCGCTATATCTCGCCTAAATTTTCATATGATTGGTCTCAAATACCTACAATGTTGCTCTTTTATAATCCCATTTTACCTCATAAACTGTTTTTGTAACGAAATCACTGCCACTTGTAACATCACATTTGAAAATTCGCTGTTTACGGTCGCCATGTTTACGATAAAATCCGAGACATTCCGAGTACGATTTCCTACAAAATGGCAGGCAATTCAAACGTGTTTATTAACAAAATGCCTTAGTACGACTAATTAAATGGATATTTTGTGGATTTAACTACATATGCATGTTCAAAAAGGTTTGTAATGTATAAAAATGTGTTTTTCCCCTGCAGATTATTTTTAACAGACTTAAAATCGACGCGAAGCTGATCCGCTTCGCGGCTGCTACATTGCAAGTATATGGGACGAATTCTTACTGTGACCTGAGCGTAGCCTGGTCACGGTAAGATTATTCTTTCTAGTTGGCCAAGGAATAGTTATTGTTCCCCGTTTGTTTATAGAAACTTCCCCATGATTTCCCCCCAAAATCTCTTGTACAATTTTTTCAACATTTTCCTTCACATGTATATTTGAATCAGGTAGTTGTGCACCCGAGTGTGAATAACCTTCAGATATATCAACGTCAATTTGTTCAGATGATGGACCTTTGTCATTATTGTGGGGGGTATTTTCTTTGAACTGTAAAGTGGTTATATCTGAAAGTTCTCCATCCTCTGGAAGATGTAATAATCTGTCAGAACTTATGATTATGTCAACATAAGCAGGATTGTTAATTTTGAGCATTTTAAAGCTTGTTCTACTTTCAACCGACGGACTCTAAATTCTCTGCATGTATCATTTTTGCCTTGCTTTTTAACTTTAATAATCTGTATTTCTTGAGGGAGTCTAGGGAAAATATTAGCAGACTCATTAATTTCTTGGGGAAAGGTAACACAATGACCTGAGGAAGCAATTCCTCCATGATTAAGCATATGCACATTGATGCAAGGAGAGAGTCTACTTATTAGTTGTTGCTCAATAATTGAAACCTCGTAGAAATTCGATGTAATGTAAGGGTAATAAGCGAGGTGTGTCGAAAGGAATACTATTTATTTATTATGTGTAGAAATTGTGTGTGAATAAGTTTGTTTCATTTGTTACTATAATTTGATTAAAAATATTTTTATTAATACATAAAGCAATCATCTCGTTTGACGAGAATTTCGGTTGACATATCCTTTGCCTGGTTCCCAAAATCTTATGGAAATGGTAAGGGAACCAAGCATATAAAAAGAAATATTGACTGCCTTTTAATGATAATGGATATTAATTAATTTGGTTTTGATAACTTCAATTTTTTGTTTATTTATTGCAGTCAAAATTGAACGTGTTAGTTCGTTTATTTTTTATTAAATTTAATTCTCGCGAGAACGTGAGGACTTGGAAACCATTGGAACTATGAATTGTGGGTCCAAATTTACTGACGCCGAAAAAATCTATCGGATCAATGTGCAAACCTTTGTGACGTCACTCGATTATTTTTGTGTACTGAGGTGAACTTTAGAGGTAACATTGACTGTATGTCGTATACATCGTTATTGTTTTGATTGTCTTGCTGATTCTCGTGAGAGTGTGAAGTGATAAAAATTGCCATGATTACAGGGAACTACTGGGACGATTAAAACAATGCATTACTGGTCCGATTTACTGACGCCAAAAAAATCCGTTGAATGAATGTGCAACTGGTCCTAATTTTCTATTCACACACGCCTTGCAGTTAGAGCTCGCTGCGCGCCGGCGAGCTGCTCTCGCTATAAATATACAATCATTGATAGTCCATCTCTTTAAAAAAAAATAACATAGTACGTATATTTGTGTAGTATTCAACAAATCACAAATATGCAATATCAAAGGTATCACATGGAAATTGCAATTAATGAATTCAGTGTATTATACATGGTACCTGCATTTGTATGATATGCAACCACTCATAGATATGCAATTTCACAGTTATTACAGGTAATAAATTGAACTTGGTGAATTCATATTAGACAACTATGTAACAAAATGATGTTTTCTTCAAAGTATGATAAATTTAATTAAAACTTGTACACTATAGAGTGGAAAGATAAGGACTACATAGATTTTGAAATAAAATGTATGATATGTATAGTTAACCATCTTTGTTAAAATATACTGATGGTTTATCATAAAAAAAATAAAATACTTTAGCTGTTAAAGCTATATATTATAATAGCAGTCCCTAATAGAAATCAATAAAATCTAATATCTCAGAAGACATTTAGCAGTTTGTTGATAAATTTGGAACGTGCATTCATGTTACTCTTTCCATAACTATAATATAATGATATTATGGGCAATTTAGATTAATGTATATATTTGAAGTTTGTGTTGTCAAAATAATATATTATTTATATTTTTGTTCCGTTGAAAAAAAAATGATAAAAACATGGTAGAACAGGTAAAAAAAATCATCAAGACATTTACAAAACAAATGTTGTTTTCCAAAATCTTATATATTGGGCTAAAGTACAGTATGCCGGTATAAATTTTTAATAACAAGTGAAGGTGTGTGTAAAAAAGTAACTAGTTTTATTTCTTAACTTTAACGTAAGGGAAGCAGTTCTCCATGAGCCATGGTAAAGTTCATGAAGAAACTGAATTCAGTCCATACAAAGTGTTCCAACATTACACATACTTACCTGACTTTACAGTAGGCTTAGTACATATGCGAAGACTCCACCTTTTTACACACTTCACACTCAACCCAAACGATCTTTCGAGACTATCTAGTCACCACATATGCAACAAGTGACTTCATCGTCAGATTTCTCAAAAATGTCCATAGATTCGTAATCATTAAGGCCCGCTCTGCGGGTGCCCTAGAGTGATCAGTCTGTCCGTCCGTCCAAGATCGCTTGACCGGAGCATATCTTCTAACCCCTTTGGCCCAATCTGGCTCATACTTCACCTACAGAGTGCCTTCGAGTAAAGTAATTATATTAAATAAAATATAGTATTGTGTCAATATACCCGTCTTCAGGCTCACTAGCCTGTAAAACTCTTAATTCAAATCTGACCTCAAAATTTAGATTTCTGACTTTAAGCAGGTGATATTCTGTTCAAACGGCGTGCTACCAAACTTTCTTGGAGTCGCCTCACGACAGTTGAGGTTTGTGGAAAATCTCAGCTTATTTTCGTTACCACAAGCGGCATTTCTTTCATTACATTTACATATGTAATCAAAAATTATATAAATAGGGTATTCATATACATAGTAACAGAATTATTGTAAAATACACATTGGTTGATATTAAACAGAATTAATTGGACAATATTTTGTAATTTTAAAGAGTCAAGTTCAAGATGCATAAAAAGGTCATGGTCAAATTTGCAGACAACTTTCTTACCGGCAATCTTGCGAAACGCCGCCTTGATGTTTATAAGTTCCTCTCTGGAAGAAATGCAGATGAACCTTTTGGCCCTTCTACCCCAAAAAATTGTAACCTGTCTCACTGTCCCGTCAGTGCTTAAGCAATTGTTATGTAGAATAACCCTGTTGTGAAAAATCTAAGTGAAACCAACTTTTGATGACGGAGAGTGAGGGGGGGGGGGGTCCTTTTGGTTCGAATTGGAGGTTTCTTTTGAGCAAATCAACAAAAACGTATTGTGTCGGGGAAAAAACGATATCTTTCGAAAATCTCGTTCTCAGTAAGCTCTTCCAGTTGATTGATTCGTGTTGGATCCGCCTAGGAACATCAATATTTTGTCGACGTAGACGTTGCATTCGTCATATGACCATTTTTGGCGAGTGATTTCACGTGAGATGTTATTTATCAATCTCAAATTTTCTGAAAAATCTCTTCTTTTTTTTCGTATGAATCGGAAAAAATAATTATGAGAAATATGGCCATATGACTTGAGAGGAAATTGAAAGACACGTCCTAGTTTGAGAAAAAAATATCTGGTGGCACAGTTTGGTCAGAAAAAAATTCCAATTGTAGGGAAAATCTTAGATTTGCGAAAATTTCAGCGTTGATGGCCCCAAAACCTGAACACTCCTCGCTGAGATTTATATGCATTACCCGTTTTCAATCATGTCACATGTACATTAAACAACTATTGTTTTCTTCAAGCTTCATTCTAAAAAACAAATTGACTGTTTTATCCTCCGCTTGTAAGCTTACCTGCAATTATTTGATATATGTACATTCCAAAAAAAATTTAAATTGAAATATCTTAATTACGATAATAAACATGTAAATTTACATGCCCTAGATCGACGAAAAGACTGAAATTTATTATCATTAGCGAAAACCTAAATTCATTTCTTATAAGATAGCCTAATTGATACATGCATGCCTTCCATTGAATATTTTTGTTTAGTCAGGCAATCGTTTTGAAAAGCAATTGTATAATATTTTACATTCTATTAAATGTTTAGGCTCTGTCGTCATTAATGTTTTCAAATTACTAACCTCAATACTCAACTCAAATCAAGTTACTGAGGTAGTCTCAACTGAGATTTTCCTTAATTCACTGTCACCAATCATTTTGAGAAAGGCCTCGGTAGAGTTTGTACGCAATTAAAGTTTTTCTCTCTGTGTTGAGTTGATTAAAATATGACCGAAAACGATATAGAAAGGTAGAATCTGCAGCGAAGAGAAAAAGGGTACAACTGGTCCTCCGGGGAACAAATAGTCCTTATAGAGGAGGTTTTTAAATACGAGTGTAAGTTATTTGGGACAATGAAAGGGACCGGGCTAATAAATGAATACAACCTATACCATACACTAAACAAAAAGATACAACAATTCCCTTTATTATATTTTGTGTCCATTAAGATTGCTCTTTATGCCCAAAAACATGTTTCTCTTCTTTATGTAGGCAATTCAGAAATGAAAGAACATCGGGCTCAATTCCTCCCAAAAAAATACGACAA
Source organism: Magallana ariakensis (assembly GCA_020458035.1). Lineage (NCBI taxonomy): Eukaryota > Metazoa > Mollusca > Bivalvia > Ostreida > Ostreidae > Magallana > Magallana ariakensis. The sequence goes on along the minus strand of CM035818.1, from coordinate 2,966,936 downwards.
GATTTAGCAGAGTTTAATAAACGGTCATGCACACTCATTTTTTTTATGAACATTGAGTCAATATTATACAAAGAAGTGTATCTAGCAGTGACCAAAGACGGGTGGTGGCCCATCACCGGCACCATTTACACAAGCATATATACCTAAGGAATGAATTTAATACACGATATAACTGAAGCGATTTATAAAAAAGCGTATACTGTCCAAAGATATGATATATCGTATAACCTACGTAAAAATTAAATTTATTTCTTATAATTTAATACAAAAACTAAATTAACTCTGTTTACTATTTTCATGCTTTCGTTTTTGTCGTAAATGACATTTTTAACTACCCGCGCATTAGTACATCATTAGTAACAGGTGACCCTGATAAAAACGAAGCGAGCCATATTTGAATTTGTTGTTTGGAGGCTGGTTAGCAACTTCACATACTACTTCTCGAATTGAAAGGTACATTTGTTAAAAGTTGAATTAAACCTAAACCCATAAGAAAGGAAGTGTGAAGACAGGGCTCGTGGGGCCGTGGGTGAGGCACACGAGGCAAGTTCATGTACGGAGAACGACTCGGCATCGAGAGCGGTGTGCAGAATGACCGAGCATGCTGAAAGTGGATTGTATTTTGCTGTCTTCCATCAAGTCCACTAAGAATGTCGCTCATTTGTTTTTTTCTTAGCCATCAAGCAATCCCGATTGTTACTCCGAAGAGAGGATTCATTTTTTACAGTTTATGTTTTATGTCGTCATTCTTACAGTCAAGGCCTATGTATCTAATAGCTCAATCAGATGGAATTATGTTTGCTCGCCAAATGTTTCTTTGAAAAGGGGCATCAAAATATTACAACCACGCCAAACTACCATAGTAAACCTAGATAGCTTAATAGTAAAAAGGGAGATTTGGGGGCAATTCCCATTTTGGGTTAAAATTGGTGTTTTGGTAAATTAGGCAAGTTTACTTTAGGATACTTTACTATACTTTGGTATGAAATGAATTGATATTTGTTCAACTTGGCATTTTATATGTTAAAAAAAATACATATGATATATTTATCCTTTACATACCTTGAAAAAGTATCACCCCCACCCCCTATTTTGGGCTTCTTTTCTTAAAATGATTTCCGTCTTGAAGTTGTTAAAGTTCAATTTCCGATATATTTTTAAATCTTTTTTTTTTAATTTGGAAAAATAGGAGCAATTTTTTTTTTATACAAAAAACCCTAAACAATTTGATACAAATTTATATTATTCAAATGAAAAGAGATACACTTTTTTATTTTTTATTTATTCACTTTGGTACCTACATGCATGTAATTGTACAGTTAAGGTTTACATGTTTAAAAAAAGTGGTTCCGTCTAGATGTTGTCAAGGGGGCGAGTCCTCATACCAAGATATATTATACAATATAATATTGCAATAACTATCAAGGGGCCGGGGCTTGAACTCACGACCTATGGAACCACTCTCCTAGCAGTGAGCGACCACCGCTCTAACCACTCGGCCATTTTAATCAAGACAAAAATCTTGCTTTCGATGACGAACAGACCCTAGAGCGCTGGCCGCGCACTACACAGTCGTTTGAGATACAGGTGGAATACAGTTAAACGACAATTTGAGAGGATCGGAACGATACACATTGCATAGATATACGCATATATAATAAGCACAAACATTGCAATATCTCTCAAATTGACATATACCTGCCCATAGTGAAGGATATATATCATGCGCAGAAATCTACAGAAAGGTTCCGAGTGATCATCGGAAGGTTTCGTATATTGAGCAAGGGTTGGTCGACAGCTGCGCGAAATCGCATTCGTTTACTTTTCAGAACCGGAAATGTCTATTGTCAAGTCGTACATAAAAAGTTTATCTTAATGTAAACGATATTTTATTAAATATTTAACCAAATTGATTGAAAATGAGTAGGATTTGTCCTTAAACCACGAAGTGTACAAAGTTTTATAAACTTACATACTTCTTTAAATCTTCCTCAAAAGACTGAAATGTACACGTACATACATACACACATGCGCAGTAGCGAAGCTATATTACCTTCGCAACAAGTTGCGCGAGGGGATTATAATTAGAAGCTAAAATTTGCCACACAGATTGATTATAAGGCCACTTGATTCTTATCCCCGCCCGCTCCGTTTTTTTGTTGTTTTTTTTTAAAATAAAATGTGGAATTCTTTTTTCGGAAAAAAATCGGGCTCGGTAAACCAAAAGTTCAAAAATTTAATGACTGCTTGACGTTTAGTTATCGTTAGATTCCAATCATGTTTTTATCATAGGGGTATCTGTCTTCATGCATTAAAGTAAAATTGAAATAAAATGGAATTTAAAGAATACAAATTGGTTTATGTACTCATATTAGAATTAACAATTTAAAAAAAATAGAACAGTTGTTATTAAATGATCATGGACGATGAAATAGATATTTTTAAAATAAAAAAAATTATAATCCACCACTCCGCCCCATATTGTTTGCAAATCAGGATTAGAATCTAAATATCAATTTTATGTGGCCTGACCTGTAAATATGTTCTGACTTTAGCTTTGATTTTTTGTGCAAGTTCAATGTCACTGTAAGAAAAAGAAGCATCCATTATTTTATAATAGAGAAATGTTTGAATTAGGATTTTTTTTTCCTAGTGGAGTGTACCATTTGTAAGCTTGCGCACAGTATCTCTTGTTTATATATAAGAAATATCTAATACTAAACACTTCACAATTTTTAAAAAATATTTCTATATGGAGTACGATTGTCCGATTTTGGATGCTTAGTACTGAGATCACTACTTAATCTTTCTGTGTAGATATTGAGATAAAATTTAAACTCCTAAAATCTACTTTTAATTGATTCTTAAGGAAGTTAATTGTTTTTAAAAAAAACGAAGAACCGTTGGTGTTTTTTCTCGCACAAAAAATTTAGAAATTGTTTACAAATATTCCAATTCCATTAAATGAGATTTCTTTTTTAAGTTAAAATAGTTTAAAAATCTTTTTAAAAGCTTTTAAAAATGTTTGAATGTCATTTTTTTTAGTCGCCATAGATTGGTTCCTGAAGAAACAATGATGCTTCATCTTGGTAACTAGGGACAAGTTTTTATGGATTGCAGCAAAAATCTCTTATTCAAGAAATAATGATAATATTTATCCATCAGAAATCGTGTACAAGATGCAAAAAGATGCTTGATTGTGAACCTCTTCTTTAATCTTTGATCAGTGGGAGTTATCCTTCTTTGTCCATTTCCGTACGATCATCAAGTACAATGATTTTAATGTTTTTCTCATTTCAAATGTTTCCTCCTCTTAAAGTACCTTGATTTATAAAGTACTTATATTCTCTTTAATTAGGTTTTAAAAATATTGTGTTATTGCTATATTCAAGAGTTATCATTATCAGTCATTTCCAAATAAAGTTTAAAAAATAAAGATCTCAAAGAGAACTTAGAATGCAGAATTGGGCGTTATTGAAAGACATACTTCCATCGTGTAATGCTGTAATTTATCGTTACATGTGCTACATGTATTAAGTAGCACAGCAGCGTGTGTAAGATATTAAAATGTTGCGCAACCTTAATAAACAATGTCACATTGGGATGATTCCTAAAATGTTCTTGAATTTAGTGGATTTAAATGTAATTGCTTGTAAATTTCATACAAAAAGATATAAATCTTGAACAAATTTATGAATAATTCCAAAATGTAAATGGGTTTGTGGGAGATCAATTTCATTTTACCTGTTGAAAATTGCATCAGTGACAGGAATAACGGCCTATTTATAGGGACTATCATTCGTACCTCTGCAAAACATAATTTTCATTAAAAAATTAATCTAGATTCTTAAAGATAAAATTAAATACATTAAGTGACACAACACATATACATAATCATAACTTTTATTCCCTAACCCATTCATACTTACATACGCATAAGTTTCATTAATCAAAAAATACATTTGTGTATCACCAGAACTTTTAATGTAAAAAAATGAGGGATAGATAAAGGTGAATAACTCTGATTGTATAATCTCGTAATACATGTATGAACAGTTTATTGAATGTAAAACAGGATATAATAATTATGCCATCTTGTGAACTGCGTTGAGTTACACACTTGTTCACTATGATTTATTTATTACAATATAGCAAGTTTATTCACTGTATTTATACACGATGGTTTGTTCCTAACTTACTTATCAATGAATTCTAAAAGATAAAAATACTACAATTTTAATTTCAACGCATACCAAAAGGAATCAAGTTGATTCTAAATTAATTCAGTGTTTTTAAAACTAATCAATATTATTAAAATAAAATATCAATAAATATCCGAAATGTTTACTAAAGTCTTATTCCTTACGTTAAATAAATAAATACAAACAATGGAACTTCTTAACGTATCAACTGTACTCATAGACACCAACCCAGAGTCGTGATTGTCAGACGATAATTCTCAGTATTTTTACCATAAAGCAAACGATCACAAATAATTAGAGGTAAAATTCAATCGATTATATAGAGAACTGTTATAGGATCAATACAAAAGTCGCTTTTGGACGAGCGTCACTTTATGTGTGATATATCACAGAACATAAAGGACGACTTTATCATTTTTACGTCTATCATTCACAATTCACAAAGTAAAAATTCACAATTGTGTACTATATATACTAAACAACTTTCATTCAATAATTTCAATTATATACAATGTTTATTCATGTGACTGCAAATAATTAAACATTTACATGCGATTTTGCCAGTCATATAACAAAATTATATCATTAATTAACGTAGATTAAACATACATGTAGCAGTACATTTAGTATTACTAAATATCATCATCAACAATCAACACCAAATAAAAGATGTCAATTTCTGCATATTTTCCGAGTTCTATGGATTAATTACAAATATCAATACACTACTTATTATATTCTAGACTTCTACATTATTTCATAACAAATATATACAAAAAATAAGCAAGTTGTTCACAAGTAACTATAAGATTATTGAAAACTTTATCAATATTCTCCAAATCATTCACAGTCATATTTTCAGTTCTTGAAATTGTTGGACTAGAACATTTAATGACAGCCTAAACTTAAACCTAATCTTAACTTAATCTTTTCTCCCCTTAGCCCAATCTGGCTCATACTTCACATAAACAGAACTTTTATGTAAGGGTATGTAGTGACCTTGAACCAAAAGTCAAATGTAAAAGTCATAGCAGAATTATATGAACTATCCTTGTCCGGTGCATATTTTCTCTCCGTTTGCTTGAATCTGGCTCAAAAGTCACCCACTTGATGCCTTTGATCAAAGAGTATGCAGTGTCCTTGAATGTTTGTTGGTCAAGTATCAAGGACATATCAGATCACACAATAATCCTTTTCGAAGGCATATATTCTTTCCACGTATAATTAGCCCTATATAGTAGGCCAGTTTTCTGGTTAATGGCTTGTAGTGACCTTGAACCAAGTCAATGTGGAAGTCATAGCGGATCTCTTTATAATCAGTTTTTGACCGTAGATTTCTTCCCATTTACATTATCTTACTAAAATTGAAACAAACTGCCTGTATGTAAGGGGTTTATGAGATTGAATCTGAATTTTTTGTCAGCTGGAAACTTTCTAAGCTATAGGTCAAAGTCCAAGCAAAATTCTCTGAAATTCTTTTCATCCTATTGTCCATTATCTAAGTCTGGTCATTTGAGATGGTCGCCATCTCAAAATGTTGTCTAGCTAATAATTGCTAGATCTTGCATTTATTCTTTATAACATGTGCCGTATACATTCACTTACAATAACTAACGCGAGTCGTCTCTCTTGCAATTTTCTATTTTCCTAATGTCACGTTCCTACTATCACAATTCGAATTATTCTTGGGCTAAATCTTGAGGTCGGTCGAGGCATTCTCGGTTAGAAAAGTCTGTTGACGGTCAAACACTTTTCTATAATCAACACAATTTTCAACCGTAAATATTTGTTTGCATGGCACCGGGTCGCACTACATCGTTTATAAGTGCATTGATGAATCAATCTTGAAGTAGAGAAACACCACGCTAAGCTATAAAGATATATTGTCAGGTTTGAATCGTAGCTCAAATCGTTAGCATTTTCCATCTTGATCGTGAAAAGATTTGCTACCATTATTTGTATCGTAACGCACCTGCACATACACAAGCGTCCCAAATCGGGGGCTCTTGTCGTAATGTTTGTATCAGATCGAGATCGAGTCGGGAAGTCTTTCTTGACAATCTTATCCGAACGTGTTTTATTGTATGAAAAATGACAATAACAAACCGTCAACCATCTCAAAAATCCAGAAAACGAAATACAAATTCAGAGCAGAGCAACACGGACCGCAACACGGACCTCCAAAAAGATAGAGGTAGGATCAGGTGCCTAGGAGGAGTGAGTATCCTCTGCTGACCGGTCACACCCGCCGTGTGCTCTTTGTCGTAATCGGGAAAAAAATCCTGGAAAAGTCCGTAGACAATTAGGTGGTTAATTATGGTCTAACAATTAGTATGAAAAACGTCAGTCAGCATGCGACCCAGTGGAAGATTGTATTTGCTGACAAGGTCGTTGTATCGACCATAGAACTTACGAAAAGATGACTTCAAACGAGACTGTTGATAGTCCTGTTTTATCAACTTGTTTGTCTGCTCTTGACTATTGATTGAATACCTAATTGTCCACGGATTTTTCTCCGTTTTTCCCGATCATGATATTTTTCCCAAATTGCGACCAAATTTACCCCGATAACGACATTTTCCTTGATAATGACATTTTTACCAATATGACATTGGGCGCACGGCGGGTGTGACCGGTCAGCAGAGAATGCTTACTCCTCCATGACACCTGATCCTGATCCTACCTCTATCTTGGAGGTCCGTGTTGCTTTGTTTTGAATTTGTATTTCGTTTTATGGATTTTTGAGATGGTTGACGGTTTGTTATTGTCATTTTTTCCACAAAAACACCATAAGCAGGTGATGAAGGTATATTGCTACATAAGTAAGGAAAGTTAACTATAGGAAAATTGCATTTTTACGACTTCCATTTTTATTGAGAAACAACTGTCAATGATATCAAAAAGCCTAGATTTCATTTTTCGTGGGGAATGGTTGTATAAAGCGTTGAAAAATCGTACGTTTTGATGCTATTGATTTTGGTAAGATTTTGTGACCTCAAAGTTTCTAATAATTCTTTAGAGTTTTTTAGTATCCACATCTGATTCACACCACTTCTAATGTATATTGTTGTACAGTACTCTTGAAGTTTCTCCTTCACTACTGTAAGAATAGTAAGGAGTAAAGAGAGAGGTTTGGTAGAACATTTACTGGAACCTGCTACATATCTCTGTTTGTAAGGACTTTTGTGAGGCTTTGGAATCCAGTACAAATAAGGTAAATCAAATTCATTTTGTTTCTTGGGGAAATTAAAGATATCCATAACCGATTTATGATTTTGAAGTATTTCCTGCTTGGAAAGGCTGCTATGGGTAAAAGTAGGATTACCATGTGTAGAATCGAAACCTAGTTCTTTGAAAATGCAATTAATATACATGTTATGTGCCTTACAAACAAAGACAGTGTTGTTACTTGCCTTATCAGCAGGGACCAGTACATACTGATCATGCAGTCTATCTAGTTATTTTCTCACTTCTGCTTTATTGAAAACAGAAGTCTAGATGGTTTTCATTTGACCTCTCAGTTGTTTAATACGAGCTTACAATATACATGAAAAAAATGACAATAACAAACCGTCAACCATCTCAAAAATCTATAAAACGAAGTACAAATTCAAAGCAGAGCAACACGGACCTCCAAGATAGAGGTAGGATCAGGTGCCATGGAGGAGTAAGCATCTTCTGCTGACCGGTCGCCCCCGCCGTGTGCTCCTTGATGCTTTTAACCCACTCTGACAAAGTATCAAGGTCTTCTTTTTCAGATTTTGCCCATCGCTTGGCGTAATCTAATGCAAGGTTCCCACTCTCGTGCATATCTCGTGCATCTGTTGTCAATTCTACGATTGACAAATCGAAACTGATCATGGAAATTCTTTATAATTTTAAGGTAAACTATGAATGATGCGACTCGATATGTTGTAATACGATTTTTTGAGTTTCGATAAGGTACAGACTCAATAGACATATTTTCGATGACGTAATTTATTACGATCTCGTTGCCCGTATAGATACGAGAAAATACGTTTTTAAACTCATCGCAACTGAACGCTGTACAGCGAAGTGTTTGCATCTCCCAAGATTAATCAAGGTAAACAAAATTAGGGGCACGATTAAATGCGACGTGCTTCGCTTATAAACGATGCATTGCGATCTGATGCGAAGATAATGAATAACTACATTGCAAATTTATCGTGTTGATGGTAGAACAATTTTGGACAGTCAAAAAATGATTTATGATTAGCACGATTGCTACTACATACCTCTAGAACTGGTAGGATTTTATGACATTATTACGATACTCTACGTTTTAAGACCGCGATTTCAATCGCGCTGCGAATCATAATTATAGTGGAACATACCTGAACAGGAAATACGACTGTGACGGATCGCGTCACCTGTTTTATGCCTATCGCGACCATACTGTATCAAAGTTTAATGAATCGCAAATGGACGTATCGACCGGCATCACCTCGTACCAACAGTACCGATCAGACCCCACCTAACATCAGAGTAAACCCCAACTAAACCCTGGGTTTACTTTTGTGGTTTACTCCGGGTTAACTTTGAACATTTATGTCCACTTTGGGTTTACTCGCGGTTTACTCTTTAAACATTGAAATGTGAAGCATGTCCGTATTATTTTAATTATTATACTTCCTGCAATCCCCACCTTTTGTATAATTATTCTAAATACACATGTAGCGTCTGCCTCAGGTATCTACTTCTGATTGGGGTTTACTTTTTGGGTTTACTTAGAGTTTACGCTGGGTCTAGTAAACCCCGAAAGTAAACCCAAGGTTAAGTCTGGGTTTACTTTCTGGTAGGTTGGGTCTGATCGTTACTCTAACCCTTAAAATTATACCACAATCAGGTACAATTTGGCAATCGTAGTGAACGTCACAGGTCGCAAGAAAGTGGAACCCTAGCATAAATTCATTAAAAAGCGAAACTGTCAGTGCATAATAAACTATTGTAAGCACATTATATTTAGTTTGAAATATGTTATCTCTGATGAAGTAAGAAAAGGGTATGTTATCCGGAAGCTAAAGTTTGATGTCAACACTTTCATAATTGTTGTATTTTACGAAGGAAAGGATATATTTTTTCAGTAAAGCATAAATTTGTCCTATATAAATGTACGTTTCAAAAAAATTAACAATTAAACTTCTAGGTCTTTTTAACTAGAAGGATTAACCACTGTAATTTACATAATATAGTTAACTTTTATAAGTAAACAAACATATGCGTTTTCACTTTCATTCAAACTTGACGCAAATTATAGCTTTAAAGCTGCTTAGTCCGATTTTTTGGTTATTACAGTATCAAATAATTTTCCATATAAACCAATCATCTTAGAAAGTTATGGAATTTCCTACTATTTACATCAGCAGAATCAGTCTCCTTTTAAAGGTAGAAACATTCATAGTAAATAAAAATATTTTTTATGGGCAAACGAAAATACAAACCAAAATGCATTAAGGGAATGTTTAGAAACGGGAACCGTTCGGTTTCGTCCCCTGAATGATTGGGTTAATTCACCCTGCATATTATACATCGATTGTAAACAAAGCAAACTTTAGAAATATTAGCGAGTAGAATGTACACAGGTTATTTTTAATTTTCCTGAACATTATGACCTTTATTTATAGCGATGTCAAAGTCGTAATACAACTTTACCGGTCTCGATGTCAGGGGCAAATTTTAACATGAGGCGAAATAACATGATACCCTTTTATGTCGTTTGTTTTGTTTACAAATTCTGTACATAATTTGTATCATTGGACTTAATTGACCGGTAAAACTACTGCAATGTCCATTATTATACACATACTTAGCATAACCATAGTTGAAAAGCGTACACAAAATTTGATATAAGATCGGACCAAGCAGCTTTAAAATATATTTGAAGAAATTTATAAAAGACTAATGTATTCTAAGTCATTCTTAAGCGAATTAAATTTTGAATGTTCAAGAGCGCTCAATGGTCGTGGCTATTTTTAGACTGTATTGACCGATCTCTTTAAAAAGAAGAGATCTATATAAAAAAATTTAAAAGGTAAATACCCAAATATAAAATGTAAAATTTATGATTATCTTCTTTTCTAAATAATAATAGGGAAACAAATGATATCTAAAAGTTTTTGGTAGATCTGATGGTATATTGACTATCGAGACTCACTAAAAATACATTGGTACACTGTTGGTGCGTATGCATAGTAAATAAATAGAAAACGTTTCAGATTCATAACATTGTCTAAAAATTTTCCATCAACATTTTTTTTACTTCATTTTTTTGCTCTTTAAATCTTTTGATTCCTCGTACTTTAGGGTTTTTATTTACATCTCGTACATATTCAAAGTGTGGCCAAAATTATGTTTTAAGTGTTATTTTTTTTTAAATCAAACAACAACTCTTGCATATACAGATTTAACTTTGGGTCGTAATACGCCATCCTATCTGCGGTCCAAACGCAAACTCTCTTTTTATTACTTTATCATATTTATAACTGCACATTAGGTTTTACTTTTCAAGTAAGGCTTTATAGGTTACAACTAGGTTAATTCTTAAAGGCAAAGAAAAGATATATACTTGGGACTCGTATTGCATGTATGACATGTTGCAGGATTTTAATTAGTTCTGGATTATATATCTTAAGAAATTTAGGCATACGTATATAATCAAGATAATGATATGAACTGGAAGGTGTCGGGAACGGAATTAAACATTTTAAGATTATTTCAAGAATAGAACACTCACATATATTCTGTTGAATACAAATGGTTTAAATGAAACATTTGCCCACAATTTCAACACTCAAGGTAATGTTAAGTTATAACAAGGATTGTAATAGTTCTTACCATAGGAATAAAATCGGCGTAAAATTTTAGTTTCAATATATATTAATAACCTTTTTAGCAAAAACTTTTTTAAAACCCACTTTTTTAAACTCTTTTAAATTATTTTTAACTTTTATTGTCTTTATGAAATTATCATAATGATATGATTGCATAAGCTTTTACCTATAGAATAAAATTGGAGTAAAACTTGACTCGTGTTTTCTTACTCATTTTTCTCTACCTTCTACTTACATTTACCAACTGAAGGGGGTAGGGGGTTAGATAGAAATCCACTTGTCCGTCCGTCTGTCTGTCCATATCTTTCTTATGGTTCATATCTTTCTTATGGAGAAACACTGGAAGTTCTTACTTCACACAAAGATTGCTTACGACCTGAGGGTGTCATGACCTTCAGCCAAGGTCATTTGGGCAAGTTCAAGGTCATTGTTTACAAGATGCTTAATTCCTGTCTTTGTCATGTCTTGTATTAATGGAAATGATTAGAAGATATTTGACACAATGCTTGCTTGTTCAGATCCCCGCCCGCCCCTCTAAAAATGGCAAGCCCCGGTGTATTTAGCTGTTTTTGAAAAAAAATTTGTGGAAAAAAATTTCGGAAAAAATCGGGCTCGGTTTACAAAAAAATCAAAATATTTAATATTTAATGATAAATTAAATTCAAAATATTTAATGGCTGCCTGACGTGGATTATCGTTTGATTCCAGTTATGTTTATTTCATAAGGATGCAAATGTTTTCATGCATTAACAGTTTTAAAAGTTAAAATAAAATGTTAACGTTAACAATTTTAAAAAAAATGAAGCTGTTGTTATTGATAGAACATGGACGGTTAAACTGTTATATAGATAGCATCCAGCATTTTCTATGATATAAAAATACTTGAGCTACGATTTTTTCATGCCGGGGAATATCAATTGTGAGTTTGCTCACAGTACCTCTAGTTTTGAAGTATGTGACATGTGCTTGTGCTTATTATAATGTTTCTACTCCAGAATGAAACTTAATTAAATGCATACATGAGACTCCTCGACAACTTTGTATGGGCTATGGTACTCAGGTGACCGTTAAGGCCTATTGGCTTCTTGTTCATTTATGTTCTAAGGGGGAGTGTGTCTGTCTGGCCCCTGGGGATGGGAATGGGTTTTTTTCTATAAAACATGTATATCAGCAATCTTTAGTTTATCTATGAAAACATATAAACATAAAAGCTGTTAAGGCCTGGTGGCCTCTTGTTTAATTTTGGGTTAGTCAACCATATTTTTGGGGGTTAAATTGGGGTGGGGTCTAACATTGAATCCCATGGGGAAATTAAACACTATATTGTAAAGAGTTATAACTTGAAAACCGTCAAAGATATTGACATGGGGTCTTCAGATATTATAAACAATATATATGATACATGTACATTAGATATGGTCCCTTGGGCATCCCCCCAACCCCCAGGTTTAGGAAACTATTAATATCCCAAAAACTGTTGTGACATCCGAATCCCTAAACCATATATATTCTTGTTCCTTGTGAAATAGGGCATCATATGATATAAAGGATATGGTCATATGGGGTTGCTCCGTCCCCCCTGAAACAGGAAGGTCTCTAATATCTCAAAATTAATTGAGATCCCCACCCCAAATTATATACATTCTTGTTCTTTGTGTTAAGGAGCATCAAATGGAATGTAGGCTATGTGCCCCGGGATGTTCCTGACCCCTTCGAAAAGATAGTGCCCAAATATCTTGAAAAGGGTTGATATACCCATCCCTAAATCCTATATATTGTTGATCTTTGTGTCAAGGAGCATTAAATGGTATGTAGATCATGGGCCCCGGGGGTGGTCCTGAACCCTTCGAAAAAGTAGTGCCCAAATATCTTGAAAACGGTTGATATCCCCATCCCTAAACCATATATATTCTTGATCCTTGTGTAAAAGAGCTTCAAATAGTATGTTAGTCACGGGCCCTGTGGTTGGTCCTGACCCCCCTCGAACAAGATGTACCCAAAAGGTAAATATCATGAAAACGGTTGAAATCCCCATCCTATACCCTATATATTCTTGTTCTTTGTGTCAACGTACATCTAATGGAATAAATGTCATGGGACCCGGGGGTGGTCCTGACCCCCTTTAAACAAGAAGTGCCGAAATCTCGAAAATAGTTGAGACCCCCACCCATAGATCATATATATTCTTGTTCCTTTGGTCATGTTGGTTTACCTGATAAACAGTAAATGGCCCATGGGGAACATCATCAAATTTCAGAAATAGAAATAATCAAGTATTAAATCTTTTTGTCTGTAAAGTTTTACCCATGTGGGTCATCTCTACGCCCAGTGATGGCCTCGTTCGTTTGTGAGACTTTATATTCGCCACGATTATAATTACATCTTTTCTTTTTACCAAAAACAACTTCAACAATTCTTCAATTTAAATCGTTTTTCTTTTTGTTATACTACATGGTGTAATTATAATGATAATGGCTTTTAACGTTTGTGGTTTTAACGTGCGTTTGCTTGAAGTTTAAATTCGTTTCGTTAGTTGTCATTTGTGTATTATTATAAATGACACCGACATGAAAGCTAAAATTATTTAAAGTGTCTAATCAGAGAATTAATTACCTTTCTTTAACTTTTCATGCGGGTATAAAGGTAGCGAAGAATTCAGGTAGAATGAGTAATATTCGTAAGCCGGTGTAACGACGAAAGTGACCCCCGTAGAATATTGACCGGGGGTCATTTTTCTACGTAGAAAAATGACCCACTTGGTTGTAGAATACTGGGATCACACCATAGAAATTGTGGTCTAAGGGTCATTTTTCTCCATTACCATGTAGAATATTGACCATATATATATTATTATTATTGTCTTTAAGGTGGATACAGGGGTGGTGGTGGACCGGGGGGGGGGGGGGGGTTACATTGCGTGCTTGAAACTTAGATTGTTCGAATAACCAGCTTGAGTACGATTTCTGATCACCAGTTATTGCTTATCATCATTAACTTAGTCTGTCATTTAATTTTCAAATTAAAAAATGAAAAATATAGTCATGTACCGTTAATTAAAGTACACTGAATATTAAATGTTCCCCTCATATTAAATCTTGGCAACAGAAGAAAAAGACGTTCCTTAGATAACAACTGAATTTAGATAGATAGTTAAAAAAGGCGCTAATCTAGAAAAAAAATTAAAAGGTTGGGGGAGTCGGCGGGGAGGGGAGGGGATGATGACGTATGTTTACACTTTAAAACCATGGCTGAATAGAAATGATATCAATCTGAATAAATAACAATTTCTCACTTATTGTATGCAGAAATTAATACCAGTTAATTTACAGGGGAAGAAAAAATTATTCATCAGGTCTACTATCGGTTAATTTGATAAATGAATTTAAAAAGCTTGAATTATCCGCGATTGCATGCATCATCCCATTTTGATATTTCTAACAATAATTTTGTTCTTGTTACAACAGGTTTAACAGGTTACAACAGGTTATATTTGAGTCTAGCAATTAATACAGGCATATTCTGACATAACTTTAAACTTTCCTTTGATTTAATAATAATAATTAATAACATATAGATGTAAATGTCCCAGGCATTCATACTCGATTCTAAAAGAAGAAAAAACAGCGGTTATTTTATAAGTGATCTCTTAACTGAGTGTGAATAAAGTATACCATCTTTTGAGATATGTTTGTTGATAAGAAAAAAATGAAGTCATCATCAAAGTGTTGCATACTGCATACAGAAAATCGTACGAGAGAAGGAAGATCCTTTAGAGCATTGCATTGTATTTGACGGTTCGTTACAGATCAGATTAATTGAGACAAAATCTGTCAGGTAAAAAGCATTCGGTCTAATATATGTATAATGTTTAATAGTTTAAACAATATTTTATCATGTAAAATATTACATGTACATAGTCCAATATGATGTCATTTGCGAATCACTGCAACATTGCATCCTCCAATAACTTGATTCAGCGATGCCGCATATCATTTTCTTTACTTTCTTGCATGTGTTGTTTGTATATTACGGAAACAATTTATTTCATATGGGGGAACTTTGATATCAGAATTTGAATAAAGCAAACCATTTTGCGAACTTTTCGTGTGGGTTGTAATAAACAAATTGGTCCCAATAATTTCCTTCTCAAACAAGTATTTGATATAAGATCTGATCCTGTGAGCAGTTTGAGTTAAGTTCTAAAACGGTTATACAATGGCAGCATTACATTCTTAAATGACTTTATAATCTAAACGCAGACTTGGTCAAAATCTATTAGAATCAATCACTCATATCTGTAGTCATAAACATGTTCAAAAGAACTATCACTATAAGATTCTTAATGCCATCTAGTGTTATGTTTTATGTGTATTAAACTTACAATCAATAAAATCATCAAATATGTAAAGAAACTATGAAAATAAAATTGAGGCCAAATATTTTTTGTGGAGACCAAGCCAAATTTGAGAAACAAAAGTCCTCATTCACAGAAAGTATGTCGGTGTTTTGTTTGGTTGTCAGACACTCACTAAAGCTGAAAAGAACAGATATTAATTTTAAAAATCCGCTTTATTCGTCGAAATTTCACATCTGTCTTCTGGATTTTTTCTTTTAAAATTATGCAATACATGTACATACATAGGTCATTGTTAAAGTTTGTGTATGAAATCATCTTCTTTAAAAATGGAGCCTATTCAGCAGAACGAGCAGACGCGAGCTGTCGCATCATTACCGTCTGCAAAAAGGGAGCACAAGCGAGCGCATCATTATGCAACTACCTTTAGGGTAGAGACAACCCTAAAATGGCTTAGCGAAGGGGCACCATAAGACAAGCTGTCGAGTACTTTAAGTTACACAATAGACATAGCTGTGTTCAAACTGATGCTATATATGTAACAGGGTACAACGGGAGGCGCATCCATCTTCTATATGCTTTCGCTGCACCCTTTCCACTCGCCAAACATGAATGCCACATATCACCTCTGATTTCTAAAATTTCTATGTAGTTTATAAGCGAGGTCAAAATTCTATGGGGTCAGTTTTCAACGTGTGGGGGGGTCGTAGATCTACAGGTCTGGAATGGTTTTCTACTGTAGAAAAAGGACCCCACTTGTCATAGAATACTGGCCCTGGGTCAGTTTTCTCCGTAGAAATTCGACCCCCGGGTCAATATTCTACGGGGGTCACTTTTCGTCGTTACACCGGCTATGTATTTTCTTTCTGAAATTTTTGCTTCGTTTGTATGCTTTAATATAGCTACTTTTGAAGCCCTTAAAATATTCACTTTTTATTTAAATATTTATCACTCGATCTTTATTCAGTGATCCATATGCATATTAAGTGAGTGCAATTAAGTAAATTATCGTTCTAGGCGATAAGCATGTTAAAGAGAAGGAACAGCCAAAAGGTTTTATATGTGAATATTACCATGGTAAACACATACACTTTGATATTTGAGGTTAATTTGTGCACCTTCTTTTTATAAAACTTGAAAGAAAACATTTTCTATCTTAATATTTAAATTATCTCTCGATTTTTCTTTAATAATCCATATAGTTCTTAAAATTGTCGTTTATTACGATAAGCACGTAACACAGAAGAAACAGCCTAATCTTCCGTATATTTTAATGTTACTGTGGTTACTACAAAAAGTTAATAGCCTAGAGTTTGGAAATTGCATTTGTGTGGAGGTCGTCTCAATGGGACTAGAGTTTAAATCAATGACGCAATAATCCACGCATTGTCAACGTCAAAATATCAATTAAGGCTCAACTAAACAATGTTCACAAACATTATTTTAAATAGACAATTTGATGAATATTGATATTTAATGAGCTTAACATTGCATTGTGAAGCCTTTAAACGTATACGTTTAAGGACAAGAAAAAGGTAGTCATCTTAAGATATCATGATAAGAAATATCATGTCAACGCAAACGTAACTATACGCGGACAAATTAATTTAAAACTGCAGATCAAAACTTTGCTGAATTACAGGTTGTATTGGAAAGGTTTTTTGGTAGTTACAAACATGTATATGTATACTGCATCAAGATTATTTTGTAAATACATGGACATAGATCCATATTATATAAAGTTACATATCTTTTTATTCTTTTTATGCATAAAAGAGCACTTGGACTTCCTTCAAGACGACTGTTGTTCTTCAGTCAAGAATCTTCAAGGTGGCATCACATTGTTCTACAGAACATTTGGTGCATGTCATCTTGGCTTGTGTACGACAGAATCTGCTACCACTTGTCTTTAATCGCAGACACATAGTCGTGCTTTGAAATGAAGTCGCCGAACATTTCTACCTGTCCACGGAATACTTGTAAACACAAGGAATTCCCTCTCCGAGAGCAGCGCACCTCCCCTGCACCGAAGACCTTGTTCAATTCCATGATGTTCAAATCGGAATGAATCTTGTGAACATTCGTCAAAAGCGCATAGTTTTAGTCATGTATAGGGTACATCGTAGAAACCTGAAGGTGATAATTTACGACTTCGCACCCTATGATAAGAAAGCGTTTTAACGTTTGACTCGCCACGCGACCGTTCGTCTCTGTTTTGCCAACCATGTCCGAGTGGCTCACAAGTGATTCTTCATTTATACAGACATTCGTTTTTAGAACTTTTTATCAACTTTTCATATCAAAGAATACCTTCACATCCAGCATGGGTATTTATAAAGTCGCTTTCTGTTATTTTGAAAGCAGTAATTAATCAGGACACAGTCAAAAACCGCTAAGCTGTGTTAATTATATGTACGTGGTTAAGACGAGTAGGTGGTCAAAGACCATGAAGACTTTTGAAGACTGAGAGTATGGGATCAAACATAGGCACTGGTCACTTGCTTTTGATATACAGTCAAAGCCTGTGTTTATGAGGTGAAGATAATGCAAGGTTGGGCAGATTTGTCATATAAATTAAATCCATTTTCATAAATCCCTGTTGAAGGATAAGTAAACAACTCAGCGCGGGCTTGCAATCAGCAACTTTAGAAGTACAGTATACAAAAAGAAGTATAATTTACAAAAAATCAGTATGTTATATTAACAACGTCGGCAGACAATATACAATACTCTTATGAATCTGAATTCCTCATTATTATTGTTTAGGTTTTCGGAATTATTTATAAGACCAATTATTACAAATCAAAATGTAAGTAGGTGGTCAGTGTATATAAGTTAAACTCCATACAGTAAATAAAGAAACAATAATGCGGATAACGAAATAAATCAAACCTATTCACAATCTATCAAGTCATATTCTTTTAAACTCAGGTTTGGGGTTTTTTTTACATATAATTCGTAAGTATGGTTTCGACTGGACTTTGATCAAAATACAAATGGGCTTAAAGATTTATTTTACAAAATTTTAACAAATGTTTGAAGTTTTACTCAAATTGAAGGTAACTGTTGTGCAATGTAAGAGTTATCATTAGTTAATCCTTAATACCGGTATTAGAAACTGTTATATGCATTTCACAGACGTCAATCAACAATCCGTCGATCGTATCTTTGAGATATCTCTAGATGCAGTGTGATATCTACTTTATCTGCTTCATAGCTCCTAATAAGTAAACAAATAAACAATTCATGAGGATAGCTGGAGTTAAGTTCTTATCTGTCTGGTGCCAGGTAAATTACATGTTTAATGCTCTAAAGGTAACAGTTTAATTGTGTCCCCGATAAAACCTGCTCATAATGCTGTCCGCGCGGACGTAAAGGACCGACATTTATCCTGTACAAATGATGTCTTCTAATTAAAGTTTACATTGCAGTTCTTCACTTGGCTTTGCCTTGCATAATGGGAGGTTTTGGTTTCTGGTAGATTCGCTACATGATTATTAATTACCCCCTTCATTACACTACTCTTGTTACGTGTCCGATTAAATTTTCCACACAACTTGCTCTTACACACCGCGCTCGTCCACCAGTTTGTCAACGACATGCATGTTTTTACTTAAAGTCTAGGCCAAATGAAATGACAAGCACCTGTCATAAGTAGTTATGATGAATTGTCTTCAATCTTGATTCTAAATGATACTACAGAAGCGTTAAGCTGATTGCCTGTACACTCACTGACACCGAGGATCATCAGAGACAAACTCCGGGAGAGGGCGAGGAACAGACTCCCTGTCGCAAATGATTTTAGGGGAACTTGGCCAGCTTGTCACTGATTTACCGGACCACTATCCAACACAGATGGGGTCAGAGCAACTGCGTGTTTCCTTGAAAATCTCATTAATTTGTTTTCAAATTTTCAACCAATTGCAATTGTACATAAATTGGAAAAAATAGAACAAAAAATTACCTAAGGGGAAAAAGAGTTTGATAGTTCAAGGCGTGAAACTTGCATAATAAATATGACTGATATGTTTTGATTTTTGCAATACAGTTTATCTTTCTCTAAATCAAGAATGATATTTTTCACCAACACCACTGTACATGTACCAGTCTCAAAGTCAGTTCTTTACATACAAAAACAAACACCAAACGGTCATCTACTGATTGTTTTATTCACATATGTGGGATTTTTGTCTAAACTTTTAATATCTTGTCGTTAAGATAATATCATTTTTTTCTTATTGAATATTGTGCGTGTATTTGAAAACTATACCTTTCTAATACACGATTCTCTCATCTTTTTATCTGTCTGTTTGTCTGAATGTCCATGGAATTTAGTTTCTTACATGACAATTGTTTCTGTATAAAAATCTGTTATCTTCTATGTATCGTATGTGTTTAGCTTCAATACAAATGATGTTGTGTAGCGAACGATTTGAACATGATGTTAACATGATTTGTCTAGATCTGCTACAAAGACCACACGTTTAGATGTTAGTATGTCTATCGGTTCGAGGTGCCACATTACAGCTAAGAAATTTACACCTTCGTCACGATCTTAGTTTATGATTTGGATAGAACTGACAAATTGATATAAACTTTAAAAAATAATACACGAAATGACGTTAACATCCTCTTAGTACTTTATCCTCACTTTCATCAGAAGAAAAACAATTTCTTTTTTACAAAATGAAACCTAGAATTAACTATTAGTTTAAAGCGATTTGTTCAGTCCACATTTGTAGCTCTACGGAGAGATTATGTTGGCGTGCCGTCAACTCGAACTTTCCCGTAGAGCTACAGTTCTGTAAAAAATTTCTTAGCTTAGCTGTGTTTAGCGCATTTTGTCACAAACGTTTATTCTAATATGAATAATAATCCATAAATCATTGTCTTATGTTACACTGTTGCTTTAACTTTTAGCAACATTGAAGACCGACGCCAGACTCCCAAAAGGTTGCAATTGCTGAAGCCTCCTTATATGGAAGAATGGACCCCTCGTTCTACATTTATGCAACGTTCTGTTCAAAATTGATCGTGTTAAAATGTACCTCATACTATTATTATCTTTCAAAACGATGTTAGCTACATGTATTTTCTTCAAAGGTTGTTCTGAATATAAAACCTTCAATTTTATCCTTATTTGTCTACGTATGGCTCTTCTAGATTGAGTTTTGCCTCTTATCTAGTACATGGTACATGTAACAAGTGTATACGGAAGTTAAGAAATAGCGAATGTTTCCGATTCTATATTTAACCAAAGAACACAAGAGCAATGCCCCTCTCTTTTGATCTGACAAATGCATGTTTGTAAACTAAACTATTAATTACAAGGCGCCCAGGAATCTCGCTCTGAAAATATTCGGAAAACATCTACTTTTTTAATTTATATTGAAAAAGGTTTTTGGTTATTAGTGCGATCACCGATCACTTAAACAGTTTGATCGCTTGTATATTGGTGTCGGGATTACAACCTCATTTTATGGTATGTACATGTACTCTAAGTTCCTAATATTCACGATTTGTATTTTTCGGTAGATCACAATTCTGCGTCTAATCGAATATGAATTTAATAGTCATGTCAATTTAGCAAACTATGTATTTTTCCCGCCACCGGAAGATGATATGTTTTAGTCGCCGTGCGTTTCTGCGGAGTTATTATCAACATGGTGATATCAAAGAACTCATTATTACATTGTATGATTTACATTGTCAGCTATGGTTTATCAAAACAAAAAAGATAAATCAAACATTTCGTCCCCAAAAAAATAAATAGGAGTAAACAAATACATAATAAAAATATGAGCAATTTTTTCGTTACGACGCAAGTGCGGGATTTTCATGTGGGTTAGTGTAAAAGTAGTCCAAGCATTTAATTGTTTTGTCGATATCTTATTGTCTAATCGTTTATTTGAAAAAAAAATGGTGACTCCCTCTGAAATAATTGTTTTTGTCAAAATCGCATTTAAAACCTATTAAACCTGTTAAAGCTGCTTGGTCCGATTTTATCTCAAATTCTGTGTACGCGTTTAAAATATGGTTATGCTAACTATGTGTATAAAAATAAACATTCTAGAAGTTTTTTCGGTTCATTAAGTCATATTTCAATGAAAAAAATAATGTACAACATTTGTTTACAAAACCAATGACATAAAAATATTCATATTAGAATTAGCCCCTGGCGTCAAGGTGGGGATGATTGTATTACGACTTACACATCGCTTTTAATAAACCTGTGTATATTTTATTTACTATTATTTCTGAAGTTTGTTTTGTTTACAATCGCTGCATGTGGGTTAAACATTGAATAAACTGAAACGTTCGGATGACGAAACCAAACGGTTCCCTTTTCCAAATATTCCCATGATGCATTTGGTTTTGTTTTTGGGTTTTTTGGGGGTTTTTTTTTTGTTTTGGGGGTTTTTTTGGTTTTGATTTTTTTTTTTTTTTTGCCCATAAAAGAAATTATTTTTATTTACTTTAAAATTTCTAGCGTTGAAAGGAAACCGATTTTGTTGGTGTAAATAGGCGATAATCTATAACTTTCTAAGATATTTGGTTTGTATGGAAAATTATTTGATACTGCCAAAATATCGGACCATGCATCTGTAAAACTCTTAAACCTTTAATGCTTCCCTGCAATTGCACTCTCAGCTATAAATAAATGTTTATACCGTCACTCTTATTTTGATTTGATAACTCATATAATGCCATTTCTTAAAGTTTGATGTATTGTGTAAGTTTGTCGAATACTTTTTGTAAAGCAATAATTCCAATGCTTTTTCAGCAAAGGATGCTCACTCCTCCTAGGCACCTGATCCTACCTCTATCTTGTTGGAGGTCTGTGTTGCTCTGCTTTGAATATGTA
This sequence comes from Magallana ariakensis, assembly GCA_020458035.1. Taxonomy (NCBI): domain Eukaryota; kingdom Metazoa; phylum Mollusca; class Bivalvia; order Ostreida; family Ostreidae; genus Magallana; species Magallana ariakensis. The sequence goes on along the minus strand of CM035818.1, from coordinate 2,944,664 downwards.
TTTCGTTTTATGGATTTTTGAGATGGTTAACGGTTTGTTATTGTCATTTTTTCATTCAGAGGACCCGTTCATATACGTACAGGTGGCATCTACATATGTATATATGTGATTATTTATATTAATTTTGGACTGACTACACTTTTTTCATGTCTTTTCCATGTAACGCAAAAAAGTTGTTAAAGAGGTTACATTTTACACATTTACTTGTATGACTTTCAATTTTGTAATTCTCAAATCCATCTTTTTAAGGAATTCCTCTGTGCGTAAAAAAGCAATTGGATTCCGGCTGCGACAATTTGGTTCTTGTGTCAAATTTCATTTTTGATGTTCTCATTTATTTCTTAACAAACTAACAAATAAGATACAAACCAAGATATAACCGATTTTATCAATGGCTTTAGTAAATGCAATTTCCCCGCGTATGAACAACAGACCAAATCACCAACAGGTGAAATATACCTCCGATTAAACGACATTTTAAAACTCGTTTGAAAATGTGTTTGTTTAGTTGTTCATTAATTGTTTATTCAATACTTGATATAAATAATTATAATTGTTTATAATGCTAAATTACGTCGTATTTTATAGTTTTGATAGACCCCTTCACGATAACTGCGGTACTGTGTTCTTGCAGGGCAAATTGATATACTTTACCGAAGTTTTAGTTGGTAGATAATTAAATGACGTGATTGAAACAATTGACGTTACGTCATTTATCACCAAACTATGTCATTTTGCACTCAAAAAAGCAGTACCGCAGTTACCGTGAAAGGGTCGTTTAAGGTTTTCACTTTGTAGAGTATTTCGAAATCGATCGGTATAGTTTAAGGTGGTATGGGACACCTCCATATTGTGACGTGCTTCATATCGAAATAAACAATAAAATTCCAGCCTGGGCTGCGTTTTACAAAAAAACTTATATTACGACAAAGTTGTAAACTTTTCGATGTCATTGAATGATCTTTAAGGTACAAAATTTACACACAAAAAATTGTGTATCAAACAATTTCAAATATTGTAAGTATGTTCTGTTAGTGTTAGGTTAACACCTCTGGTTTAAAAATGAGCATTTAAAAAATTTGGTTGTAAGTCGTAAGTTCTTTTTTAAAACACAGTTCCCAGTTTAATTTTATATGGGTTTTTTTCTCTCACATGTTTGTTACCTAACAGCGTAGCCCAATAGGTTAGAGTGTCGAATGCGAATATGTACGTCAAGAGTTCGAATCCCGCTGAGGCTTTTATAATTTTTACCTTTTCGAAAAAAAATTAAACGCATTATTTGGCCAAATATAGTATGATTTAAAAATTCTAATACGGTGAAAGAATTTTAATTATAATGTACTTTTATTCACATTAAAATCGGCAAATGCCCCATACCACCTTATGCAACTTTATAAACAGACTCTCTGAACTGACAACAGTCTTTTTCATCAATGAATCGTCTCATGATCAATCGTCAATACAGTATATTTTAATTATAATAAATAGGAACACACGGTAAAAAGAACAAATGTTTTATTAAATAGTGTATAAAAAATATACAGTGACACTTTAAAAAATTACCCCGATCTGAGATGTAACTATGCAAATAAAACGTTTTTACAAACTTTTAAACTTTTTAGGAGTAGGATTTGCTTAGCCTGATAAATGTATGTTTAAAATGCATTTTTAACATTTTTGTTCTTAATAATAAAATGAACTTAATAGTTCTTTAGTCATATAAATACTATAAAAGTAGTACTTACATGTACTTTAACATTTCGTGTGAGTGAGTAATTTTTTTCTGACTATTTGTATTGACACAGTTTCTGGGGGCCCCGACATTATTCAGACTTTGATTAAGTTTAATTTATGTTCGTTTGCAAAAATCTGATATGCAGGCCATAAATTAAAGATAATGAACATTTTAAGAAAACCAGAAAGATTGTTTCAAGAAATCATTATGACTGAAATTAAGTGACATACGATCCCCGCATTATACTTATCAAGGCTATTAGAAAAATGGAACTATTTTGTTTTCTAATCAAATATCGTTCAGCAAAAAGTGAAATCAGAGCGTGAATATATTGTAAATTTCATACTGTTTAAATGATTTAATCATCTTTATTCCAATAAGCATCAAATTATAAACTCAAAACTCTAGTTCATAGTATTGGATTTCACTACTACATGTTCATAACGGCCAAAAATAAACTTCGAGTAAATATATAAACTGTTCCTTGTTTGTAGGTTTCTGTTTGGGCGGCTGTAGGGACCCATCATTTGATGTAAAATAAACAAAATGCCATCTACAGTGTATGTCATTATTTGTAATCAGTTCAAGCACTCTGAACTTTTATTAAGACCAGTTTTACACAAAGTACGTGAAATCTTTTTTTGCATTCATTTGCCTACTTCATGTAAATAGGGCAAGTTTTATTTATTACTATTTTTAAATCTTTTGAAGTTTTTAGCTAGGTTAAAATTGCACACACCCTTTTAAAAATTGAACTTTATAAACTCAAAATGCACAGCTTTGTGTGGCATTATTTTTAAAAACATTTCTTAAAAAGTGTCCTTATTTTAAAAGTTTTGAATTTTCTGTCGTGTCAACTTTTAGTTTGTCTTTAGCATGTTGAAAACGGCGGAGAAAACAAATTTAGGAGGACACAAGTTACAATATCGCCCCGTTTATTTTGAACTCCAACTCAATTAGACTTGAGTATATTTTTACATGTTTATCTTGATAAACTTGTGCATTAATATATATGTTTCATTTGACGATGAGTGTTTGAAATGTTGATAATTATTGTCAAGTAATAGATGAAAAAGAAAATCGTAAGACACAACATTTGTGTAAATAAAGTCCGATATATAGCTGACTAATATGGTATTTACAGGAGACAAAACCTTGAAATGTCGCCTCGAATTTGGATAAAAACAGGGTTGTTTACAATTCCTCTTTGTCTTGGTGTCCGTCACTGCGGACATTCATGCGGTATGATTCGTATTACCGGTTTTTAACCATAAAATTCTGGTAATCTCATTAATCACAACCGTCATAGGAAGGAATGCATGAGAACTGACCGGTGGATGAGAAGCTTGTCATAAAGTGATGATTGTCACCTTACATCAAACGTTTGTAGGACTTTGTCAGACATATCTTCACACGGTCAATCAAACACCTGACACGCATGCAAAAAACACCCTGAACAAAATATATTTGTCTTAGAATACTTAAGTAACAGTTCAGAAATAAAGTCACTAATTTTTAAGTTAATAACGACTTGTCAAACGATCGAGTAATGTTTTTCTCTTGAGATACAGAAACCGTCGTGTCATCTTTGAAAGTGTACACTGTACTTTGATGCCTGTAGTTTGAGAATTGTTTACGGGAATTAAGAATCGGTCTAGGTGTATAAGGAGGCGTAGAAGGTCCAGATAGAAAAATTTTATTTGTTTTACAAGAATCTTATTTGTCCGAAAAATTAAAATATTCGTCAAAACAAATAAATTATTCGACCAAACAAAACATTTATCTAATTCCTCCGAATAATTTTTTTTACACCCTTCCACCGTAGATTTATTTGAAACCGGTACATTTATTTTACATAATTGATTAGTATCTTTTAGATTTTTTTCGGCATAGAATGAACACCTAAATGCAATAATATTTATGAAAGATAACAAGCAAGATCAGTAGTAGTCCTGACAAGTACACGAATACTACAGATCGGCAGCTCGTAAAAACCTGGTTCTAGTAAATCAACCCGGGCTCCAAAGAGCTCCGGACACACAGCGCTGACGTTTTTATTGAAAAACACGATCTTTTTATAACTCATTGTCTAACATGCAAGTGTTATGTAATATCAAGGGACAGAACTCTGGGAGGCCTCGCGGACAATGTGCATTCACGCCTGATTGGTCGGTTTATCTTTGTCAGTAACAATCAAACGCCAATAACACAATCATCTGCGGTGTAGACCTTTACGAGAGAACAACGGTAAAATAGTAATGTACATCTCGTTTAACACGCGTAAATTCAGAATAAAATACAAAGCTAGTATCAATTAAGGTAACGCATTTATCAATTACAAGTGTCTGGCAGAATCGTAAAATATGCTGTTAAAGAAATCAAATTTTATTCCTTAAAACCTAGCCAAACCAGTCCTGAAGGTGAAAAACGCTGAAGAAGTTAAGGGGGAGAGAAAAGACTCATTTAATAGTAGACAGTGGAATGGTTTTCATTGATCATTGAGAATCCAGTAAATGGGACAGCAAATTGCACGGTGCGACATGCCTTAATTATTCAAATTTGATGTATTGTTTGTGGCAAGGGAAATGAAAGCATCAGGTCAAGGTAACACTTTTAATCAGGGATCATTTTAAGAAAAAATACACACGGCGAAGTGGGGGTCTTACCCAATTTCTGATTTTTTTTTTTTTTTTTTTTTGGCCTTTTCGAAATCGTCTCGATATATACATATACGAATACATGCATCTCAGGATCTCGATTTTTTTTTATTTTATTGGAGGGTGGGTAAAAATATTTGGAACTGAATAATTTTCACTACTTACGTTCGCGGTCATTTTGGTACATGTATGTGTACATCTATTGTTAATTAGAACACTCTAGTCGCATTGGAGTCCCATTCTATGCGCACATTCCTGCAATATATACTTGTTTTTTACAGAATTGAGAAATAGAACACGATATTGGTATGTGGTAAACATGGAGGGCCCCATTTGTCACAGGAGTTGTCAAAATTTCTCGTTTGATGTTCCTGTCTCATGGGACCGGGAAAAGAGCAGGTAGTGACGTTGATGTATTCCCTCCTTGGGTCGTGACGGAGAGATTGTGTGAACGGATTCAAGATCTGAAATAAGGACCCCCGGGGTCAGCCCCCATTGCAGAGAACTCTTGTAAACTTCTCACTTTGAGAAAATACAGAAATGCAAGCGTAGATCAAAATCTGCTTGATAGACTTGTAAAATTCTAGAATTTGGGAGAGGGAATACTAAAGTTAGGAAGGCAATATCATATTTAAAGATAACACCCTGATTCATTATATTTAACGTTTCCAATATTATTTAACGAGCACGAATGCTGATGTGTTATATTTTTAGGAGGTATCTACTCAATAAACCTCGGAAATCTCCTTTATTTTTTTTTTCAATTTTCTTAAACTATCGACAATTAGCATTTGAATAATGTCTTACGATTTCCTGAAAGTCATTTTAAGTACACCTAAGCAAATTGTAGAGTTTTCACTTTTTATCTTTCGTAACTTACATTATGTTTCCAAGTCATTTGATCTTAGTAAAATATTTTCTCTCGATTATCTGGATTATTGATTATTGATTGCGTTGTGTTTAAAATATCGAGTACAGCAAGAAATTCAGAATATCTTCATCTTAAACACTAGAGAAAAGAAATATGAAATACACTTTATACTTCAATAATAAAAAGTTCCTTATATACTACAGTCCTTTACAAAATTTACAATGTCCAATTTGGATGCTCAATAATCTATAATTTTGTAAATTGAAAGATACATGTACTACCACTTTAAAAAATGTCCATCTAAAGTTTAAAAGTATTTTTAAGGAAGCTGTATGGTCAACAAATTACCGATCAGATTTACCTTAAATTTCCAGATATGATTTATTAGGCTTTTAATCTTTTCTACATATTTATACAGAGCTCTTCTTCTAACGGAGATCAATACAGTCTAAAAATGGCCTTGACCATCCAGCCCTCTTAAGCCTTAAGCGCACAGTATACGTATCAAATCACTCCAGATTATTGGGTATACAAATTATAATCAGCTTTTAATCATGAAATCTCTGTTAAAAATTAAATTCATTTTTCAAATAAGATTTTTGACGACTTTGTTATAGGAAACACTATATTTCAGTGTATTTGAACCCCATTTCTTAATTATGAAGATTTCAACAATTGTTTTACTACCATTTGAGTTGGCTTTCTGACCGATGGAAGAGTTTTCCAATATGACGATCTTTAATATTCTAATTACGAGTTTCTTTTGTCCTCCATGCTGCAGTCCTACCTTGCCACTCAATTAATTTTCATTAAATCGTCGTTTTATCTTCGACACCAGAACTAAAAACACCAGTTAAAGACTCCCCCAGCCCTGACTACAGACAATGAATAAAGAGTATTAAGTTACTTTGAATGGATTACTGCTTGTCCCTGAATTATTTTTCTGTAAGGCTATCTGAAGCTACCGGCCGCTAGAGAGCCATGGCTTTGATTGGGTTACAGAGGGTGGCCATAAATCTAAAACACAGGTGGGCAATATATACCTGTGGAAACATCCGTGAAATTCTCTTTATTAATTTCGGCTCATCAGGGCAGCCTCTGTAGCATTTAATACGCACCCATTAACTGATTACCTCAACAATTTGTAAGCGAACAGTTACAGTTCAACCGACTACTTTAATTAATTACCTGCAATACCATAGCACAGGACTTATATCGTTCAAGATAGATACTTCGCCAAAAATTCTGAAATCTGTTTGGAGACCTAATTCATCATAGTTGTTAATTATAATCTTTATAAATATTTTGTGTCGGGACAATGTGTGTTTCATATAAATAATTTTCAGGTAAAAAACCTTTATGAAGAAAATATTATGGTGTCATAAGGCGCCCGTGTATACAAGCACGTTGCAATGATGGCGCACTTATACACTCTTATTGTTTTGAATTTTAATTTATTTATACAATATCTTTTTCTAAATTTATATCGCATTCCCATCCCTCCCTGATATGCACTGTTATTCCTAACATTATAAAAATCCTACATAACAATTTCATGTAATAAATGAAATCGGCCTGTGGCAAGTTTTGCATTATGTTAAATTTGCGAAATTGCTTAAGAATTACTTTTATAATAACATATGTTGCTTTAGTATTTCGCACATTAAACAAATCAATTTCTAGTCCGTTCGATGAAGAGATGCATACTCTGATATAGTTTCAGACCATCTTGGATCTATGCCCTACATTTCTATCAGGTTATACCGATTGCTTATGTTTGTAGAACGCGATAAAAGCTGTACAATCCAGAAAAGTGCATTTACCAAAAACGGTACATGCATCTATGGTTAAAGAGATTTTTATCCAAGTATTGCAACCTGTGGCTAGCACCAAAAATAACCCAGACGTGTATTGCTGGTGAAAATTAATACAGTGAATATTATTGTACAAATAGTAACTGTAGCCCGGGAGTTGAAAATAGATTTATATTTTCTATTTTGATAGATGGTTACTGTATTAAGTTCACAATATATTATATAATAAATAAAATGAGGGAGTGAAGGTTTTTTCCCCAAAACAGTAAATATTTGTTTCAACTTCATATTTTGTTCTTTCTTGCTTTCGTATATTTGTACATGTAAACATGACAAAGTGATTGGTCACTTCCCGTGGTAACGGATTATTTCGTTGCACTCTGATTAGCATAACGACGACCATCCTTTCTGTTTTACTAAATTTGGAACTTTTTATCACAGTTCCCCAAATTCGTCATTTTTTCTTGAAAGATTTTGATAGATGATAAGATCGCTAAAAACTCTGGTGTTTGACAGGGAGAAGATCTATGGCCGACCTTGTCTACGGCAATTGCTACTTATTGACATGTGTCCGTCAATGTTCGCACGGCCAGAACAATGGCTTCAGTGACGAATTAGTGACGTCAGTACACCACAATGTAGAACTTAGGGAAGTGAGCTGTAATCGATTCAGTTCTAAGAAACACGGAAATGTCAGAAATAGGACACTTTTTCTTAAAAACAACTAAATAGTTGGGTTAACTATTTAAATTTTTGTTGTTTATCTTGAATGTTGAAGAAAAATATATTTATGTTTGAGCATACTTTCTATTCTTCAATTGAACATTTTATTCTGAAGGAAAGTTTATTAACAATTAGACAAAAAATTAACAACCAAAAACATCCAGCACCTCCAGTTCTCTAAAAAAAAAAAGTCGAAAAGTTGAAAAAATCTCTAAAAAAGTTCTCCAGTTCTCTGTAAAAAAAAGTATTTACTAAACAGATTATAAACGCAATCGGAGCGAATGATATTCCGTGTATCGACCACATTACTTGCGTTTTTCGTATAACACAGCTGAAGATCATTAACATCATGTCAGATCATTTCATGCAGAGGCTATTCGAGTTGATTTAAGAATATCACTTATGTTTTAATGCCGTTAAACGCGCGGTAATTAGTTGTACATAGAGCTATATCGCCGCAAGCGCTAACGGAAGTGATATGAACAATCTAATCAATTAGTGACATAACGTATAGTAAACAAATAACTTTGCACGTTCGTGTGGATCAAAGCCGGAGAAGCACGTGTATTTCCAATATAAATGGTTACATTATGCCTTTTCTCATTATCATTTACCAATTCATTGATCAAATCATGTTTATTGTCGACTCACCTTAACATAACCTACAGTACCTGTCCATTATTGACCAAAATGGTCAACATTATTACATGTACATTGTAGCACATGCAGATGTGCACAGCTGTCTGATCTTTTAACTGTTAAATACATAAAACCTCTGTAAAACCGAGATTTACAGTATTTTAAGTATGTCAAATGTAGATTATATTTTCATTCTGTGTAATACAACAAATAAATTGACAAAAAGATGTGAAATAAATTCATGTTAGAATTTAAGCCACTTCAACATCGTTCATTGGTGTACACAAACATAGTATTTTTAAAAACTGTGTTGGATTTTTACAGTAGTCACACCCACCAAGTACATGAGTGTCAATGCCTTTAAAACAACGGGTTGCTTTTCTTGTACTGAATCTCCTTTGCACGTGATTACTACATCAGCTTCAGTAGTTTTTCATTCTTTATTGCAGTATATGTTTTAATATGCAATATCGCTATAAAAGTTAACGGCACATTATATATTTGAACTATATGTTATCTTACTTATTTTTGTCTAGTACCACATGATTCCGCAAAGCAACAGAAATAGTCTATTTACAATACATCACATTCATGCAATACCTCAGAGGTCTAAGGTTTGGTTATTTTGCTTGTTCTGTTCTTGTTGTTTCTAATGAGGGTGGGTGGGGTGTTTTTGATTTGTTTAAGTCGCGCTTTGCAGCCTTATTGTGATTTACTTAAAATATAAAACATCTAACATTTAAAGATTTTATCTTTCTACTACGTAGGGCATTTGGTTTAATTGAATGTTCAAATAATTGTTGCATTTTACAGTGCTCATACAATAATCTTAATTATTTGTTATAGAGCGCATTTAAAACAAATTTTGATTTTTTTTTCAGATCTGTTGATAACGTATAAAATATAATGATATTAACATATTCCTTGGCACATTCCAAACTTGCACTTTCGTAAAATAAGGACATTTCTATATAAAGTATAAAGCTAAATGAACTTGTGTTTTATCAAAGACAATATGAATATTTGATTGGGAGCCAGGTGTTTCTGACATACAAACGTGTAATATGCTAACAATATGCTAAGTACACCGTTCACTCTGTCAGTATCGCGGTTTGATATCGCCCCCTTCTTTCACGTGCGAGGAGAGAAAATAGAATTGGACTGCAGTGGTGTTATAAGTTGATGGCTATTGACAGAGTTTAATTGGTGAATCGAACAGACATTATTAGCCAAAATAGTCTAAATGTACTGATCTAAAAATACAGAAGATACTCTCAGTATAAGTATAGCCTAATGCTTTATAAAGTAGTAATATAATGAATTTTGTGTATCTAAAACTTAATAGATATCTTTATTCTTCAATAACACAAACCTTATGTTATTTCTATATACAACTAACAACCCCATTATATTTTTCAGAATGAAAAACTAACGCATACATGTATGTATAAAAAAGAACAAGGAAAATCTCTGTATTAATATATATGAAAAATATTACATTACCAAAAAGTGGCCATGTTTGAACATGGCAAGATATACAGCCTGTATCTCAGTAATAGAACCAACCTTACATCTCCAATTCAGTTAAATATTGTACACACTGATCATAATACAATGTATTGTTGTTACATGTTTAACAAACTGGTATCAGGGCGCATCCAATGAAACGTTATAGTTGTACAGATGTACGTCTGCTTCCAACTGGTTCACGGGGAGGCATTCCCGTCCTAAACAGAAAGGACAAAGCGTCTCGATCCAATGACTAGCAATATCCTAACATTATAAATAATTTTAGGAAGAGATTAATTTTTTTTTCGTACGACGGAATATAACTGTATGCACAACGAATCTATTTTTACTAAAAAATCAAGCATACGGTATTGTATTAAAAAAAAATTAACGTTTTATTCAAATTTAAATAATGAAAAGTATGTATTGCTAGATCATCGTTATATAAAATTAGGTGAATATTAATAACTATTTAACAATAGCATTATTCCTGAAAATCACTGCACTTATTTTAAACAGAGTTCTATGAGGAAATTTTAGAAACAGGACTCAATGTGAATTTGCCTTGATAATATCAGAGCATTTCTGGAACAGATCTTCCGGTGCCATTAGGTGTATCATGGGCCCTGACAGTTGATTAGTGCTCCCTCAGTGCTGGCTGTCGGAAGAGCTCCCACGGCCTCCCATGCACCGTAATATTTCAAGAAATAGCTTTCCCTTTTGTCGTGCATTGTTCCGTTTTCATTGGCTACATTTTCGGACCGTTCTCTTATTTCGAAAATAATTGTTTCGTTACTGTGCGAGAACTTTGAAACCCGTGTATTTTCTAGCTTAAATTTATGCCAAAATGTGAAAGCCGTTTCCGTGGTATTTGATTTTCCTCGACAAACGAGCCAAAACAATTAGATGTATTATTCTCGAGGTGTGTGTAGGTTTTGTCAATCCATGTTTGATTAAAACCATTAAAATATATTTGTTAACAGTCGTCTTAATAGTATATTTATATTTGACCGTGTGATAAATTGTACATCTTATAAATTATTTTCAAGTGCTTTGTTAAATGAAAAAGACTTAAATAGTATAACGTATATAATATAATTTCAGAAGCATGTCATTTATTTCAGAATTCGGAAAATCGGAATCCTTCGCTTGTGATGCCCCCTATAGTGTATTTTGTCACTTAACTGGAGCAAACCAAATACGAAAACGGCAAAACACGCGTAAATTAATATATATATATTTTATGCATTTCCCCATATGGGATTGCAATTCGATTAAACACCAAAAGTACATACATGTACTAAAATATAATCGCAAGCAAAACATGTTTAGATCAAAAGGACACAATTAGAAAAGGTCAGGTAATCGTGACCATTTTATAGTATTCTACTCATTTCTGACCCCCCCTCCCCCCCCCCCCCCCAAAAAAAGAAAAAAGTTTAATACATTTTATATATATATATATATATATATATATATATATATATATATATATATATATATATATATATATATATATATATATATATATAATAAAAACCATAATAATATTATGTTTGGTTTTTACTGTGCCAAGTTGTCCTTTATCCTGAAATTAATTTCGTTTATATAACACTTATTTATTTGATTCTAAAACAATTTGTGAACCCAAAAATATAATTGTGTTGTTTTAAATTGATCAGTTAATTTCAGTTTTGTCTGGAATTTCATCAAAATAATAAAATGTTATTCATATGATGTGCGTGTTTTGGTTGCTGGCGATGATAGAAAATATCAAATTTATCAAATTTGCAATAATAAAAGCATTATTCAATTTTTTAAAAAATCGTGTATGTCATGCAATCATCATAAGCAATTATCAATGCTTGTATAAATAATTTTAAAAAATTATTTGTTCTTACATATCTTGAATTAAAAAAAAAGATGAATTTCTAACCCCAATAGGAATGGAATTCTTAAGTAATGGAAACAAACAGACGGTGCAATTTTTAAGATATATATAAAACATTAACAAGAACTGATTTCCTTTTTGTGTTTTGTAAGTATTGCTGCTCATAGTTCAAAGTTGAATTGAAAATAATAAGAGCAATGATACATGTAGGAAATCTTTGTTTAAAAAAGACGCTTAAATAAAATAAAATCTAACTCCTTTGAAATGCTAAAAAAAACAAGATCAAAACAAAAACAAAAAAATCAAAGACTTGCTCTTCATTATATTTCATTTATTTTCCATATAACATTTGGATTGAAAACTACCCACATCATCTCTCCAACATCGGAGACATTGGGGCATTTCTCTACCTGGGACAAAGAGTTATATATAAGTGTGTGTTCGTTTGTAAAACGTATAACTTAATTAGACGGACGTAACAACAAAAAAGGGAACCCAGCCTCTCCACTGACAGGCGGGGAGAATCAGGAGGGGGTACAAATAAGTACCAGTCATAAATTAAAACATAGATGAAGAATGTACAATGGAAGGCTTTGAGATACTGGCATCGCCAGACATATTATATGCCCAGAATAAATGAAGCCATTGATTTGGTATATCAATTCTCATTATTTAAAAATAGGACTTAAAAAACAAGAAAAATACGTTATGTGCGAAGTATATAAGATTGTTGTTTTATTGCAACAAGTAAGGGTGAATGGAAATAGATGTAAGGTCCGACATTTTCTTTTCTACCGTCCCCCGCGGCAGTTTTCTATTTAGATTACAAAATTCACTTTCTACACGTTGCATGGTCGTGTTAAGTAACTGTAACGGGCTGTATTTAGAATTGAACTTCGATGTTTTAAAGCGAAAACAATTTATAACTGGGTGTAGCATGATGTCCTGACATTCCTTAAAGTTCCATTTAGGTTTTTGTTTCTGTTGGTAGAATAATAACATAAAGGTTTGATATCAATTCCCGTTTGGAAAACATACAAGAATATGTTAAAAACTTCGCACGTGAAACATAAAAAATACAGAGAATGTTATTGTTTTTCTATCAAATAATATAATGGCGACTCTGTAAAAAAGTATCGATCTATACTGTACCAAATGACGCATTTAACATCAATAGTAAATAATAAATGTAACTTTGCAATACTCAATACCTTTATCACTAACAAAGTCTACAAAATATGGATAATACTCGACTTGTAAGACCAAAAATAAAAGTTCTAGCATACGACTGGGTCACGTGACACACGAAACAATATTTACACATGTATGATATTCTTGTACACACTCTCTACTGAAATAATAAAACACACTGAAGTGAGCATATCCCTGCTGTTGGTTGCGATAAGCATCGTCTGTCTCAAGGACTCCACTTTGGCGGACCTCCATCGTCTGAATCATTCAACTCCTAACCACTCGAACACCCCCTCTCCTTTGAGACCTGTACGCATGCGTCGACATGTAGTCAAGAAAATGTGTCATTGTCCGACTAGTATTGTACACATTTCATGCCTGTACTGCGCCTGCGTGATGAGCTTGCTGAAGCAAATGGTCCTTGCTTTCGTCTCCATCTCGCAACCTCGCTTTAGCGCGTTCGTTTAGCTTCTTTCGTTTCATGCGACGGTTTTGGAACCACACTTTTACTTGTCGTTCTGATAACTGAAGTTTACATGAAATTTCCCATCGTTTTTGACGAGTTATATAGGAACTGTTCAAGAACTCGTTCTCCAACACCATGGTTTGGTATCGTGTGTACGGTTTTCTCTTTTTTCTGCCTTTGGACTCTGTAAATAAAATAAAAGTTCTCATTAGATCTCTATCTCAGTTCAATAATCGGACGTTGAAGTCGTCAATGTTAATGGCCTCAAGGTCCAGAAAAGGTCAACACATACGAAGTTTTAACAGCTACTGTCTTAAACATAGAAAATTATAATGCAAATTTGAAAATATATTTCCTCGTACATTTCCTTCCATCAAAGTTTTTCGTGTTCAAAATTTACATGAAAGAATGTTAAGCGAATCTCACAATGTCATTTGAATCAGCTGTACGCTGTCCAAAGAACTATTGCATGTTTAACAAAAGTTGTTTAAGAAAAAAGGGAAATTTTTGTGACTTAACCTTGAATGAGAAATGCCCCATGATACAAACAGCGTTAAAAGAATACCGAGATTTCTAAGAATGTTTTATCTTCAACCAAAAAAAACCGCATATGGAGTTAATAAGGATAAGCTACACAGTCATCTCAGCATTGGAGAACAATAAGAGACCATTAAGTTTGATATTATTCGCCCCATTATGTAGAATTGACAAAATGAAATCGAGCATATGTAACCGCTGTTGTGTGTAGTCGGGCCATCGTCCCAGGCTCCGCTTACTGAGCCGGAATCAGCCATCTTTGATGTCCAGGGTCCACAAAACTGAGATTAGTAAAGCATTCAAGCGTGCTCATGTAATGACGGGGCACCCAGTGCTTCAGAAGTTAAATGTATCTTTTTAAACTTTAATTGAAGCTAAAGCAAAATACAAAATAAGGAAATAAAGACTACAATTTTGATTTATTTCTTGATGTTTTTGTTTACGAACCATTAACGTTTATACCAATACATGAAGTAATTTTTCTTGCACGGATGGTTTTGTATTATGGGACTAGGGAAAATTTAAAATGAGAGGAAATTTGAATAACAATCCGGATTAAACCATAAAATTCATAAGAAATCAATATGTAAACAATTTGATGAAATTTTATGCCACTCGCTCTAAAGGTAGAAAATGCAAATCTATCCGCCTTTAACAATTCGTGCTGGATATCATTACACAACAGAAATTGGCAATCGTCTCTTTTTCCCTTTTTGTCGACTTTCGTATCGTATTAATGTAATGTATCGCTTATTAATCCATTAATTTATGTTGCAAATTTTTTCATTTAAAGTCATATAAATAAAAAGGTTTTTACATTATTCTGGATTAAGTTTCTAAGTGACCGAGAATTTTCATTGTCCCGGTCCAGGCGTTTATGAAATTCGCACTGTGTTTTCCGTACGGTTGTAACAGGATATAAGCCAATGCAACACTTTTGACTTTTTGGTTCCAAATAAGTTGAATCACTCGTTAATAATGGTTAATCAACTTCAGAGTATTTGATACCTGGCTATATCTTTTTACATCTGCCGTCAATTCACTGTGTTTTTTTTTCTTTCTTAAACCCAATGCAGCGGATGTTGTCAAAATGAATTGTGTTTTTTTCTCTCAGGTAATTGATTACAAATTATAGTACCGATTTCCTTTAAACACGTTTTTTATATAGTCTCTCACTTAATGTTGAACAAAATGACGTTGTTGTGTTGTTAAGCAAGGGTTAAACCATCAAAACAGTCTTTTTCTGTTCGTTTACTACAAGTATATTTATCTCGGAGATAAACACAAAGCAAGTCCTTAAAATCTGCAATCGAATAATAATTGCCTACCTTAATCTAAAAAATAGGTAAAATGAAAAAAAAATCATTAAAATATTGTTAAATTCTATTCGTTTGGGTTAACAGCATTTGTTTTAAGCCTCTATTTTGACGGTATGTGTCTTTTGTTCATCTAGATATCCGTGTTGAGGGCAGACAAAAATAAAACTAGAGCTTGAGATGTCCTGAGATGGTGAACTTTAGAAAAGACGAGGTTTTAATTAATAAAAGTGTGAAATTAACGGCTGCTACTCGGATGGTGTCTTATGTGACCGAGAAACAATAATTTGGAAATTGATGCCAGCTTAGTCTTTTGACAAATGGAAGACTTACTACCCCCAGTGGACTATTAGCAAAATCGGGATCAATATCTGGTTAATACTTTTTCCCCAGAACATGCTGACGATTGCCGGGAAAGATTAGATATTCTGCTCAACCTGGGAACTTGATATAAAGAAAAAAACATCCACGTAAATACATAGATCATTCACTGCGCATATCATTACATAGAAGAGTTCGTCTCATTGTACAACTTTGAAAATTAATTTGAATGATGTAAAACTTTTTTGTAATTCGTGAACCGGGAGTGCATTGGGATTGTAATTTGACCGGCAATCTTCAATGTATAACCAAATTCGCACCTGTGCAATGTACATTGTTAGGAAATAAGGGGGTTGAATGCACAATGCGGAAACTTCAAAGGTGTGAGTCTATGATATGAAGGGTGCAGAGGGCCTACATACGTAATTAATGTGATCTGTGATCGCCAGTGGACAAACCTGTCACACAAGTGTGAGAGTAGGGCGGGAAAGTGACGCGGTCATTATGGGGGATGATAGATGTTCAGTGCAGTCCCGGGCCCCCGACCCACCGTCCGCTCGTCAAGCGATACATGTAAATGCGGGTTCAAATCTGCAGTTTTATATGTGCAAAGTTTAAACCTGACTTTTTACTCTTGAAATTTGATAAGAAAATGAGACGTATTTTTTTCACCCCTGTAGCAGAGTAAATACGTTTCTACTTTTTGATTTAAATAACCTTGGATACCTTGCATTCATTTTTTGTCAAAGACAAATCATTAACAATTACTTCAGATAAGTTGTAAATATAGTATCCACATATAAAATATATAATTCACAAGACGACATTACCGGTAATTCATACGGCCAATACTCAATACCCCCAAGTTCAGATGCCTTCACAGGAGAAAACAAGTTCTATAAATTCTAAACTAAAAAAAAGAATTACTTGTTTGCATTGCGCTTTATTGTGTATGAGACGAGATTTGATAGAGATAACTGATGCTCTAGGAGCTGGTTAACATATTGACGGCATTAAGGGTACATCAACACCCAATGACTGGCTCGCTTCATCTCTGAATAGATCAGACAGCAGATACACCGACACGGCGAAATTGTCTCTGCTCGTCATTTTTTTTTATGTTGAACATTTACAAATATAATACCCCTCGTGAAAGCCCATGCAGTTACCCGCGCTTCATTAAAATGTGCAGTTGAACAGACAGCTGCAAACTATAGTCAGTAATAATACACATCTCAAACAGGTTGTCTTCTTAACCATTTAATATTCATTTTTTATATAATACATTTACTTTTAAAACTAGACTTTATTCCCAAAAATCGGTCTTTTTATAGCTTATATGAATGTCCTTTTAATTCTTTAATGTGTTGAAGGAATAGCGCATGCGCTTATGAACTTACCCGATGATAAGAATTGCATGTATATTGCATATTGTGGCAATGAACGGTTAGGTCTTAATGGGTCCAATAATTAATCAATTAATGTCATGGTATTAATTAAATGGGATTTTTTTTTATATATTGTAACGTTGTCATTACATTTGTGTGAATTTATTCCATTAGAAATCAGCGTTACGCATCGGGGACATTAGATTGTTTAGGCCAACTTAACACTAGGCGGCAAATTTTGGCAAACAGTATAAAACAACCACCCTTGGGAATACTACAAGTATCTTATCGCTTTATATTTTAAATTGAAGCGAACTTTACGGTTGACAAGTTAATAAATGCAAATAATTCATGAGTTTATTTCCGTATTTCAAGTTATGTTAATACATGTTTAATAATATAATTACGTAAGGAGAGACCCAGAAACACGGAGGGACTTGTTTACCGTGTCTCGTCACTGGAGAGAAAAATTCCAACTTAGTTGCATTTGATCTAAACGACCCGAAATAAATTCCATCTTCGCTGATGCTCAAGTGTGAAATTACTCTTTTATTGGTCTGCATATTGTTTGTAGACTGATGTCACCTCCGAAAACAGCTAAACGTTACCCACCCAAATTTTGTATCCAAAGAATTGGAGATAAGGAGACTTTTTGTTCATACAAATACGTATATGTCCGAAAAATTTTTATGATAAAAAAGACATTGACATTTCAGAGCCCAGGGGGTTAGGAAAGAAGGTCCAAGTCTGATCGCCGTGGACAATGATGGATCAAGACAAGAAAAGGTACTGACAGACATGTAAAGAATATGATTAGGTACAAATCGATTGTCAATAGTCGTCAATCGGGGCCCCAGGGCACGAGAGAAATACTGCTACGGAAATTATGCAATGTGTATTTTGTTCTTACACGCTCTCTCATTAATGAACGTCTCTATTCTGTCATTCACAATATTTTTTTTAGGTGGCAATTAATTAATACATTTTTACTTACTAATCTATTAATTTATTGTTTTCTAAATTTGGTCTCTATCTCTACACGGTAGATTCGCTGTCAGATAAATTTATATTCCTTAAGTTCCGTTCTTAGACAAGAAAAGGAATACTGCTATAAATAATTCAGGCATCATTTCGGAGAGTTTCGTTGCTAAAATTGCTTAAGATATCTGTCATGCAATCTTTCATTTAAATTCGGTTAAATAAAAAAAAATACACAACAAAACACAGTACATGTTCCGGCATAATGACACTTGAATGTGAACTAATTTGGTGAGGTGCACTTTTTGAATCTCAGATTCAGCTATTTCTTATTTGACAGCCCGGCTGGACGAAAGAGCGAGAGATGTCGCGCGGTAGAACAAATCTCGTTGCTCTTCGAGAGCACCTCATAACCAGTAACTTCTTATCATATGTATATGAATGGAAGACGAAAACAATTTATATAAATTTAGATTAATTTATTTATATTTAGCCTGATAATTTTTCAACTCGCAGATTTGTCTCCAAGCTGGTTCCACATAAATATTTCAGATATGTGTGGGATATTTGTATTGTCTCAGCGCGCACTTCTTAATTTTCATTTGCTTCTCATTATGATATTTACAGCTTAATACGTTATTTATACCAGTAAGCTGGGGGATATTAATATTTGCGGTGTAGGTGAAGATAGAATACGGCACAGAATAATGACACTTTAAGAATTTGTCATTCGTTCACTTCGAGCATTTACTGACGGATCAAGATGGGCACATGCCATTATGTATGAAGCATTGTTGATTAAATCTATTTACAAATTCATATCCTAAATTTATCAACACTTAATTAAAAAAAATCAAATATAGAAACGACAATGAGACACGAAATATGTTTTTTTAAAAGTAGTTTAAAATTTTTTAAAATGCATTTCTACCCCGAGGACGGTCGTGATGTGATACAAGGACAAAATAAGCTCTAACTTGGCTTTTAATGTATTTTGTAAATTGATTTTAATGTAATGCCATTAATGATGTTACCTTGGTTGGATGACTCTGAAGTAGCACTCCGACAGTCTATATCTCGGCCAGGGAGTGTGGGGAGACCGGGAGGGATATCCGGGTAGAAGCTGCCGTTTGTGTACCCCGCCGAGTGAGCTGACGGGTACATATCAGAATATAAAGGGGGGTAGTTCCGCATGGTGGGCATAGCATTAAGGTTCATGTGATTTAACTGCATTTGTCTACAGTTCAAATAGTCCGCTCCAGCACTAGCGAATGTGTTATAGGGCGATTTCCCGTTCATGGCGGAGAACGAGGGCCCCAACTGGAGGTTTCCGTACGAAGACATGGAGCACGAGTTGTGAGGGGGAATTGAGCTGTCAGTAGAATAGGAGGGCCATCCGTTCTGGGCTCCTATGGAGGTGGTCCGGGAGATGCTGTCCTGAGCCCCGGGGCTGGTGGAGAGAATGCTGGAAACAGATGTGGTCAGGCCGTTCTGGTAAAATGGAAGGGCGCCATGAGCTAGTATATTATTTCCCGCGGTTTCCATGTTTGGTCATTCCAACTGTAATAAACAAACACCAGATGTCGGTCATTCGTGCACATTTTCATCATTAATTATAGTGATACAAATATAAAATTTATTTTTATCCCAACGTTTGTATAGGTCTGAACTGGTTTTCAGTTAAAATTTATCATTATAAGGTACGATAAAACTCACATTTATTAAAATAAGGTATTCCGAACAAGAATTATACACAGGTTCAATGACAATGCAAAGAGTAATAGTAGTTTGGGTTTTTTACCCCAATTTACCACCGGAACACATTCTTTTTACGTGAGATATATTTATATCGAATCTTTGATACAAAATGATATTAATGAAAATATAGACTATAAAATGTAAAGTATAGGAAATTGATACCTCTTACCTGAAAAATACATATTGAATTAATATTTCTATTTTATGACTTCACTTCATGAGAGGTCTTTGAAAAATAAGACGTTTATAGGGTATCAATGTAATATTCAATGGGTGAACTAATTTGTCAGAAATTATAATATTTCCATTTAAACCCACAAAATGCGCTCAGATATGAACATTTAAAATATTGGAAAGTGCTACTTTCTGTCTAGTACCGGGATATAGATGAAAGAAGAAAATGTCATTCAAATTAAAGTCATTTATGACGGCAACAGATAACATCGGATGGTTGTGCTGAATTTGTTGAATTGAAATTCAAATGTTAATGCATCACAGCCATTTCATTAGAAGACGCAATGAAGAGATGTGAAATTTGTCGCCACAAGGAACTTGGGGCAGCCTAATCTACTATCCGATCTCGCCAAACCATAATTAGTTTTTTAAACTCTTGACGAAATATGTAAAACTTGAAACAACACGCAAAAAGGATGTTTAGATTTCAGGGTTTTTTTTTTTCTTTTCTTTGTTATTTTAATTTTTTTAGAATCAAATAGACCCGCCTTGAGAGGTATCCGAGTGCATCAACAAGCTTTAAAATTGTTATTTGTTTACAGGGAAATCATAATACTAATCCCCATCATCATTTCATATTCAAGATTCACCCTAAAAATCGCATAAAATTTTTATGATGAATTACATTTGACCAGTCATTGCAACAAGCCAGAGGAGAGAGAAAAAAAACTCAACAAAATGAAATTAGAAACACGCATGCACATCCTTTCTTTGGACCACAAAATTAAAAACCTACCTTGAACAACGATAAAAAATCCAGCCATCCGATAGTAAAATATCACTTAAACATATTTATGTTACTATCACATGTAAAATGATAATACTGTAGCGATACTCATAAATACACCAATGTCTTCAAAGCTCCAACACTCAGTGACCTATGACCCTACTACATTCCATATTCAACGAATAAAAATATAGAGCTGTCAATTGAACCACGTGATAATTCTCCTCCAATCAGATAATTGACAGTGTATTGGCAATTCGTTTCTTTCCCCGAGAGAAACTATGGATTCTTGATGAATTCTTCGATGCAAAATAAAGGCGTATTAGGTATTTACTACGCTAGGATTTCTCTGTTTGGTTTAATCGGAAAATTATGATTATGATCACACAGAGGGTACATTTTACGTTTATATTACCCTTGCCGGTCATGGGAACTAACTGTTTGAATATTCATAAGGCGTCTTACTGCAACCAATCAAATTACAGACAGTATAAAACCCGTGAATCGCCCATTTACGAGTTCGATTGTAAATGTGTAATTATCGCGGAACCGACAAATTGCACATGTTTGGAGCATGGATACAGGTATCCAAAGATCACAATAAGAGGATGGGCATTGTAAATTTTATGAACCCTTTTGATGTTTCCGATCAGGGGGATTAAAGAAATAATCGAAGTGTAGCCTCTTGAAATTTTAGCCCAGCGCACAGCTATACAGTGCGTTGTGTAAATCATCGGCCAGCCATAAGCTAGATTGTAAAAAAGCATTTACAGCGCCCCAGGCCTAACCTCAATATCAAAAAAGAAATACAAGTTTTATTTATTCAACGTGTAACGTGCGACAACTCAATTTCTTCATTCTATTTAAATTTGGATTGTTGGGTTTTTTTATTGGCGAGATTAATCTTATGTGTAACGAAAACATTTGGATACGAAATAAAATGATTTATTTCTCAATGTAAACAATTGTTTACATTAAAGTAACAACGAAAGGTTATTAATTTATAAACTTTATAATAGATAAAATATTAATTTCAGGAGACGTTGTAATAGATAAACAGTGTTCTTGTGTATAAAAAAGAATGACTGTTTTGTTTTGATTTGCCCCTTTATGGCCTTTGATTAGACAATAAACATATAAATATTTATAATTTAATTCAGACTTTTTTCTGAAATATTGCATTTAATTTAAAGCGTATTAAAAGTATATCTTTTGGTGTCTTTGAAACAAGGTAAAACTTTTATAATATCTGATAGTAATTCCAACAATAAACAGATAGGTACATACACGTATGTTAATTATTACTTACTCTTTTTACGACTAATGTCATTTTTGTGTGATTTAAAAAAATAGATTTATCGGCTTTTAAGATATGTACAGTCATCGAATAATATTATGAATTAAATCAATATCAGTCTAAAATTTAAT
This sequence comes from Magallana ariakensis, assembly GCA_020458035.1. Taxonomy (NCBI): domain Eukaryota; kingdom Metazoa; phylum Mollusca; class Bivalvia; order Ostreida; family Ostreidae; genus Magallana; species Magallana ariakensis. Next base: position 2,922,481 of record CM035818.1, on the reverse strand, counting down.
TTAGTCAATAAAATTGTATGTATATCTAATCTAAATTTTCGAAATATCTCTTATATTACGCTGAAACAATCTTTCAATAATAAACACTACCACACAAACCGAGAGCCGCGCCGTATATAGCGAGGCGTTTGACGTTTGATGTAGATAACTTTGATGTATATATAAAACTGAAACGTTTTCTCACGCTGTCTACGATATAAAAAAGTCGCCAAGAAAACTGCGCAAGGTCACGCTATGTCACGGCCCGATTGGACACCAAAACATCAGTGTCAGGCTGTCAAGTTCCCGGGATACACCGGCCAAGCCTTATACGTAAATTCCCGGACTTAATCCTACGCTGCATAACACAACCTGATTAGTCGTTAATAAGTAAAACTGACCGACACGAAAGACAGGTGAGGAAGCTGGTGTCACCGCCGTCATGTTATCATTCACATGACAGTTGAGATTGTGTATTGGTCAGGAATGGTTAAAAAACGAATTTTTCAATGCTAAATATAACTTTAAGAAAATTAATTTCAAAAGAGGGGCGTTCTAAAAAGGTTAGTAAAAATTCTAAAATAAAATTTATTTCATGAATAAATTTTGTTTTCATTCATTTAAGAAAATGATAATAAAAGAAGCATAACCTTACCATAAACAAACTATAAATTCCCGGTAAATAAAGCCTATGAAACAACGATGCAAACTCGATCAGGGAGTTTAAGTACTGACATAAAATAGTAGGAATCTACTTTGGTTTTCTACCTAGTGAAATGACATCATTATAGAAATGACCCCGTTTGAAGTCTTTGAGACCCATCATTACAAAATTTAACAGATAATTTCAAACTTCTTTAATGTATTTTCGGTCTGTTTGAATTCCTGTCCGTTGCGACGGTTTATAGGAATCACATATGGATTCCACGGGGTAGCCATATTAAGCAGATTTCAATTAGTGTTTCCCTCGCGCGGGGGTTCATTATATCTCTGTCCCAGGCATCCTGTCCCCCCGCGCGTCCGGTGGTACTCGTAATTTTACATCTCATTATTGATTTTAATGTCCCGTTAACGTTTTTCGACTTCAGCCCTGCCGAAACCAAATGACCAAACGTTACGTGGTTAATGGTCAATTCTTCTGTAACAAAGCGCTCGTGGACAGCGCCAAAAATTCTGGCGCTCAAATCATATCTTTGTGATATCTTTTCAGATTAAACATGAAATAATTTTGCTTTCGGTGTAATATTAGAATTTTCAACAAACATTCTTATAATATATAATAACAATTATTGAAAATTTAATAAACAGTTGTTTAATAAAAACGCGTATTTTTGAATGCCTCGATAACACATGTTTGACAACTCCAAACTCTATAGCGTCTGTTTGAAGGCACATATTTTAGGGTTTTTATTTTTTTTTAGCATAAATCGGAATATGAATGAGTAGAGTATCATATAGCAGACATCTGAGACCGGCACCGGACCACCATTATCAGGCTGATGTAAGATTTCAATAAAATCGGTCCTAAGCTGCTTAAACTGAGACTTAAACACTCATTTATGATTACTAAATGGACACAAAGTGGCTTTTCATTACTGCTGAATTGTTTTTAACAAGTGATTGCGTTGTGCTGTATGTATCAGCGAATAAAATTGTGTATTGCGAAGTAAAATAACAACAAAATTCTACCAAATTGTGAATAAATGCCATTTGTATGACCGATATCAGGCATTATCTTGTAAAACAAGACATAAAGCAGGGCTTTATTGTTCCTCTATCATACCATGTCTTCATAAAATGTCATAAATGAAATCAAGTCACGTGATTGTTTTATCATCTGCCTCGACACTCTCATTGAACAAACGTGTGACGGAATCCAACCGTTTTGTCCACTTTTACTACACCTTAAAAGCATTACGTCGAAATTTCCTCGGACTTCAAAGAATTTAAATTGGAATTGAAAATCAAGTTCAACTTTTTCTATTTTTTTCTCTCATCTCAATACATAAAATTTAAAGGCCAGACAATGGTCTTGTACTTCAAAAGAAATTAAAAGAAGGTTGTAAAACAATTAAAAGGTCATATAAGTTTTTTTTTAACTGATGAACAGTTAATCCGACCCGCTGGACGAGCGATTGTCCGGTGCGATACCAGTATCGAAACAGGAAAAGCCGTGTTCTCTTGTACAACACCCCAGACAAACACGGCGAACGCTAATGGATGACAAAAGCGGACATTATTATTAGATGGATTAAAATAACACCACACAAGTTGAGTGATCAAGTGTGTCCGCCGGCTACCGGTCGACAATGGCCAGCTATTGGTCGTAAAATCGTTTTCAAGCGAGTCCAAAGAGACCGCTCGATAATTAAAATGTAAGCGGACTCTCCGGACAGCGACGCAGGAATAATGGATCCCCCGGGTACATTTCATTCTCACTGTCTTAATTCGTCTTCCCAACTCTGAAGGATTGTAAAGAGAAACTCGTGTTTTCTTGTAAATTAAGATCGATTGATTGAAAAATAAAACAATCTGCAAACTTATATTTTGATTAGATAATTTTTGATCGATGATTTAATTTTGACAAGTATGTCTGTACAAAATTCTTTTTATTTCAACACGCCGAATAAGAAAATATTTATATTAATATCATTGAAATAAAGCAAAAATCTATCATAGTGTCTTTCCGAACATGCTTTTATATATTTTATCATATCAAATAAAAAACATTATCACGAACAAAATTTTGATTTTAAAGAATTTAGGTTTAAAAAAAAAAAAAAAAAAAAAAAAAGAATACCCCCCCCAAAAAAAATAAAGTAACAACAAACAAACAAGCCCCCCCCCCCCCAAAAAAAAACCCAAAACAATTGCAACAAAAAATGAAAAACACAATATGAAAATAGATTAGTCCTTTTTTCTAGAAAATTCTATTGCATCGAAAACTCTGATTTACTACAAATTTGGAATTAGTTAGGATTGAGAGTGCGTGAATATTTATGACAAGGACCGTAATTTGTCCCCGTATCTCGGCCCATCAGACGGACAAACTTTTCCTTGCCAAAAGATGATAGGCAGTTTTATTTCTCGGAATTATGAGAGCCGTACTTTATGCTTCCTTTTGGCTTCCAAATTAGTTTTCATTTAATCCCGTATAATCGAATGTATATTCAAGTCGGGCTTGGGAGCCAAGTCCCGGCAATTTTCGCGCTCACTAGCTCCTTTCAAGTTAGGATTGAATTTTTGGATAAACGGATGCGTTCTTATTTCTCGTTAGCGCAACATGACTTAACGAGGACATACTTGATTAACAGAGACCGCATATCCATCGGATAATGGCGGTTAATTCATTGGATTAGTCCAAGGTTAATGAATAAAATTAATCGGTCGGAAATTCGGCCCTGTTCCTGATTGTTATGGTCAAAACAAGAGGCAGACGAAGACTTATTGTAACCTAACACCTTTCATCATCTGAAGACATCGCAGCATCTCGTAATATTGGCAATGCAGCTAAACTACTAATTTTTGAAACAAGATAGCAGGCATTTCATCAATAATCTACACAGGGATTGCAAACAGATAAAAGAAACCAAATATCAAATGGGCTGGTGGCTCGGAAAACTATAATTTAAAGAATATTGACAAGCGTCCAATTTTGCTGGATACATGTCTCTCAATAAGAAACATTTGCAAAAAAACTTGGTAAGATATGATTATATGAAATAAGGGAGTTATTTTCAAAGCAATCAGAAACACAGATGGTTTTGTCCCGCATCTAGAAAGTGAAGACAGTTTGAGAAACACAATCCAAGAAAGACAACTGTTACTGCTTTGTTTTATATTGTAATATTGCATCACACAGAAAAGAGCCAAAACAATGACACAAGGTTTTGGGGCTACGGATGATTATGGTCAGGAAAAAATGATTGACCCCTCGGTCCTACAGATCGGCAGGTGTGACAAGGTGTGGAACTGTAAAACCAGTCCGTATTTTAGTTGTTCCCTACACGTGTTTCGATCCCGAAAAAAGACCTAAGACGGATAGAAAATTGGGGGAAAGTGGACATTTATGAGTAAATGATGAGGTATGAGGTGCGGACTTTCGCACCTGCATTAACACCATTATATCGGTAAGCGGTTGAAGGGAATATCCCGATAGATCCATGAATGTTGAACAGTTAGGTGACACCTGCAACGTCTAGCGTAAATATTTCATGTGTTCGGAAAGAAAGTAATTATCTATATATATATATATCATTTTGTAAGCTTTGTATAATCATACAACTTACTTCTGGAATTGACACTTATTTATAGAATAAGAATTGGAAATAAATGTGATAGAAATTTACAGATACTATATCGACCAACTGTGAATAGTCTCAAAGCATTTAAAATTCAAAACGGAGAGATCATTACGAAGTCAGCACCCAACACAGTAGATCTTAATAAAATATATTCACTATCACCAAATTATCTCCCCTGGACGTAGCTATCTGCGAGAATTTACGAGATTGGGACCGACTTGTTGCCGTGTGTGGCCGGCCCTGTGACGGGTGGTGGCGCGGGTATCGTGTTTACGTGTGGGATAATTACATGCCATCCTCACTGGTTATTTATGCCAGGTATTCGGAGAGTTTCCGGATTCTTCGTATGTAGGTGTCACAACCGCATGATTGTTACAGACTATTTAAAAACTAGTGATACAGCCGTGATGCGCTTTGTCGCCAAATCATTTAATTTAGTTAAACCCGGTGCAACAAATTCATGTCTGAATAATGCAACACGATGCATTGTTTTCTATCTTCGACAGATCTCCATTACGACACAATTTTTATAAGGCCCCTGGGAAATAAAAAGGGTGATAAACACTACTTACACGTTTGGCTATTTTTGTAAAAGACGACAAAAATCATGTGAATTTCTAAAAAAAAAAATAATATTGATGCAATAACTCTTAACAATGATAAAACAAGGCCTAGTATTTGCCTGTGGCTTTTTCCTTCTGTCATGCAGACTGTTTCTTGGCTTTTCAATTAGGAGTGTTTAAACCACAACTACCAGGAATTAAGCATCGATAATATCAACCTTATTAAAAAGATCATTCAAATCAAACTTTCTTGCTACATGTTATTTAGTAAAAGGGTCAAAATTAGTTAGGAGATCAACGTCTCAGAATTTTCATAGAACACGTTAATAACTTTGCAAAATTTTCTTTAAAATACATATATTTTGGAAACTGCGTTTTGATGTTTCTTATTCTAGCTTTTCCTCACTTGCTTTGTTGGAATTTTGCATCGTAGGTGGTACAGAAAACAGACGGCTATCCTGGCCAGTGGTGGGGTATGGTTAGATGACTGGTCCACACGGCCTGGGGCCCCACATTCCGCTCGAACTCACCAGAGACCGCGATTAATGGACCACAACTTAACCCTATCTCTGTCGATGGATTTCTCACAAAGTTATCAAAGACATTAAGAATAATTGTTACTTCCAGTCAAAACTGACCAACTTAAGAACAAACGAGGGAAAATCAGACCAGCACTTATTGTTAATTGTTCCTGTGTATCTAATACGAGGCTTAAGTTCTTATAGCATTTACATGTTTGGGGGGTTCGAGGAATCTTTGCCACTAAGTTAACTTGTAAATGGACATCCTTTTACATCAAAGCATTTCTTTTATCTATCAGTATTAAAGATATAAAAAGTCCTTCATAAAACTATTAATGTAAAAGTCCCTTCTTTTGTACAAGGAAAACTTTACTCCTCTTGCAACACTTCTTAGGCTTGCATTCTTTTTACAGTGCATTTAAGAGCTAAAATATATCAAACAATTATACGGTTGCAGAGTATCTACATAAATAAGCTTGCATAATTTACAAAACATGAAGGAAGAAAAACCCCAGCACAATAGCTATTTGGAATATGCGATCAAATTTTTGGTCAAATTCTTTATGAAGTAAATTCTGGGGTGAGACAAGATTGTGCAAAATGAGTCTGGAAATCTGTCAGTACTCGTGTAAGATTTCATTTTCAGTGAAGCATCCGACTTCCCGGTCTTCAAGATGTTTGCACCCACAAGTACAAAAAGCCGGAGATCAGATTTCCATTTCAAAGATTCCTGGTTTTTGCAAGAGTTTCTGCTGCTTAGACCGAGCATTATGTCATAGAATCAAAACCGTCTGATGTAAAAAGTCAAATCAGCGTTTGAGAAAATTCACAAAAAAGCTTACCTATATAAAGAACGGTTGTGACAAAGCTATATTTGGCTTGGTAATCATACTTAATAAATTCTGCTGCTTCCGATAAGCGTCCTCCCGTGTATTCTGGTTTTTAAATCCCACCATCAACCTCTGTTCATTTGGCATCTCTTACATTGTAATTACCTAACTCATATTGCTGGTAACTTTAACACCTTCCAATCGCAAATTATACAGGACCCAGTTATAATCAGACAATTTAATTTAGATCTATGTTGCTTTTAGAATCGTAATTTGTATTTTAATGAGGTGCATGCTTTACTAAATAGTCCCAGTGCAGATAGAACATCCAGTGAGTTACGATGGCAGTGCGACAATCACAGGGCGATAGTTCCCGCGGACGATTTTCGGATATTCTATATCATCCAGTTATCGACTTGCGTTTTTTGTTATGTTCAATTCAAGCTCCATGCAACAATTACACCATCGTATTTCAAAACATAAGTTCCGGTATTTTTGTCGTAAAGACCAGAGGGTTATCTAAAGGACACGATTTGAGGAAAAATAGAAACAGTATGGCTTTCTAATTCTGTTGATTTTGTTTTCTTATATTGCTAATACAGCTTTGTCTAATTTCGCACTTCCGTTGAAGGAACACGTAGGATTTACTAAAATGAATAATTTCGAGCTTGATTTCTCTTTTACAAAGGTTAAAATAATTTTTAATTAATTATACAGAATGATGAAGTTCTCGTGATACAGCAAAGAAATAGCGAAATGATCGTGTATGCCCAGTTCAATGGGTGGGAAGTCACAATTCAATAAAATAGCATTGTCTTCACTAGCATCGATCGATGTTAGTCATGTTTTCACGACTACTGATGAAACTTCACAGGTATTTCCTAATGCATGTATTTTAAAGAGCTTACAATTTAATCACATTAAATTGAAAAATTAATTAGATACTTTTATGACAAAAAGGGCATGAGTTTTCTTTTGAATAAAATGTAATTAAAGTTTGTCGATATATCCTCTGCCAGGAAAAAAAATATCAGCCAATTTTAAGTTAATTTTACGTGTTTAAACATTTAAAATATACATGTAGTACAAAAGATTAATGCAATCGACTAAAAAAGTGGGTTATTAATTACAATATTTATTTAAAATTACATGTATGTACATTTCCTAATTTTCAATAACACATTTTAAGAAGACTGTGAGGTCATCAAACTAACCATCAGATCTACCTTAAAGATTTGTATATAGTTTGTTTAGCTATAAACTATTGTTGAGTAAAGAAATAATTCAGATATTTCAGCCTTTAATCTACAGTATTTTCTTATATCTTTATACAGAGCTCTTCTTCCAAAGGAGATAAAAAAAATTCTAAAAATGGTCACAACCATCCAATCCTCCTAATAGAAAGATAAATCCAAGAGTGGAAAAAATCAGAACAAACTACACCTTTCATTGGAAAATTTTGGGTTATAAATCTTTTTAATTGATCAAGTTCAATGAACTAGGGGAAGAGAAAACAAACATTTGCAAGACAATGAAAAACCGAAACTCGGCTACAAGGAAGAATTTTCAACATGTATACTTCAGCCACTGATCTGCCTCAGATATGTGGCTTAATAAATTTACCTCACGTCTTGATTATAATGGAACATAACTAAAAATATTAACAATCACTTATTGTTCGAACTTGTCATTTGTTTGAATAAAGAGGCTGCATAGACTGCAACGAGCATAACTTTACTTAAGTAATTACTAATTATATATGAACTCAGTTTTGGAAAACATGAAATACTTGTAAAATAAGGTTTCAGGATGTGTGGACAAAAACATAGTTATATTCAAATATATATTTGCAACTATATAAATTCTTAGAATGACTATGGGAATAAAGATGCGTTTCCAAAGAATAATACATATATGTACGCTCAAATAAAATGATTTTTTTTATTCAAGAAATTATTTAAAAATACATAAATGAGGACTTTTACGAAAAGAAGCCTTGGGTAGTCAGAAATAGAGAAACTTAAAGTATCATGTTGTTGTTTTTTATTATCTTTTTGTGCAATGAAAAAAAAACCCAAATTGATATTTTAAGAAGACATAACAGTATGATATAATCAAATCAGGCCAAAAGGCTGGTATTTACGAAGAAAAAATAATTTTTTGGTTACTCAGAAATATTTCTTGAAATGTCGTTGTTTTCTTTCAACTTTTTTCTATAATGAAAACATTGAGTGATATTTTTGACATAACATAATTAGGCCAAATGGTTGATATTTACAAAGAAAAAGAGATTTTTGGTAAATAATACATATACCTAAATAGTTGGGTTTGTTTTTTAAATAATGAAAATATTATGCGATATTTTTGACATAACAATTAATGTATTCTAATCAGGACAGTGGGCAGGTCTTCAGCATTGTGATAGGGAGCTAGCAGTATACCACACACGTCACACTAATGAACATGTTTACAATAACAGGCCGAAGGAGAGGGTCTATGCCGATACTTTGTACAAATTATTTACGTCTGTCTCTCTGATCAGCAAAATAGTTTATTTACATACGCGCAGCATATTGTAATTTTTAGGGTCTAACTATTTCTTTGAATGATTTGATTCAGGCAATTGTCTTTTTCATTCACATAACTAAGCAACATGTTCTGCTATCCGTGTATTTCGAGCAAATTCCTGACCAAAACAGAACTGCATCAGTTGTAAAAAAACAAAGAGAAGAAGTATAGGAAGTGGGATGAAGCCCATAGCTGATTATCATTCATTATGAGAACGGCTTTGTCTGTAACTATGCGTTTTATAAGCATCCAAAACCCCGAAAGATAAGACAGTGTTTTCACGTTGGGGTTAAGCAAATCCCAGGGTTATCCAAAGTAAGCTAGAATGCATATTACACATGTTGACGATTTTTATGGCTTCCGATAACATATGCATATTCCAACGTGAGAATAGTTACACGCTTTTTGTTGTTGATGCAACATGCAACATTGCTGTTTTTTGACATAAGCTCGGTATGGTTTAGTTGCCTACATCCGTGTCTCTGGGGGGACACGCCTTCTTTACCAGAGTACCCCGGGACTTGCTAGGTATCAGGAGATACACAGGGTTATCTCGTACAAAATAAACCAAACAGATGCCAGCTATCTTCAGCTCAAAAGTCTGCTTTACACAACCTTAAAAGCAAGCCACAACTCGCCCTCACAAATCCCGGGTCACACCTGATACCAAAATAGATAGGAGTCATAGAACCATCGCCATAATAGACCACTCTGCATTACAAGATGGCGAGGGAACTCCCAAACCCCAACCCTCTCTCTCTCTCTCTCTCTCTCTCTCTCTCTCTCTCTCTCTCTCTCAGGATGTTTAAATTTGAGCAACACAAACAAATGACAAAGAAGAAATTTCAAAATTTCAAAGAGGCTGCAATACATGTATATGATATCAGGAACAATGATATTAATTAACAAGGCCTTAAGATACCATTAATGACAGTTCAACACAGGTGGACAATAGCGTCTTATTTTTTGTAGTATAAAATCATGCCAATGATTAATAAGCTTGGCTCTGGTTGGAATTTCTCCATCCTATCATTACAATTTTGCGGTGGGATTCCTTTCTACCATTATGAGTAATTCAAGCAAGTGTTGCACCAAAGTCAACATGGGCTGGGAACCTATTGTGACAACGAGGAACTACCCCACATCGATAAAGGAAAATTCAATTCAAAGAAAACGGTTTATATAAATATTGTACCAAAGTCAATATGGGTCAGAAACCTATTGTAAAGACTAAGAATGACCGCGCATTGATTGAGTAAAAATACAATTCCAAGAAAACGGTTTATATAAATAATTACATATACAGATAGATTATGCTCATTTACATACGAGACCACTGAATCCTGGTATCGTCTGTCACGTGACTATTGTGTTTCCTTTCACTATGTTTTATCCGTTTAGTAATGATCAATAAATATGTCAATTTGTTAATTTCTAGAATTTTAACTTAATAGAGTGGAATGGAAATGGAATTTTTACAATATGACAACGGAATGAATAGGTTTTTATAACATCAAATTTATTATGATCGTCAATTTGTTTAGTTATAAATACATGTACATGTATATTCAGAATATTAATATACTGACACATACTTATACAGAAAGATCTTATTTTTAGAAAAGAAGGGGGAAATAAATGAATAATTTTCTAGATCTACAATATATAAAAAAAATGGATAATATAGTCTTATTTATTATTTATAGCTGTACATTTCTACTGTTTATCATTTTAAGATTTAAGTTAAAGAGAGGTCAATAGAAGACATTAACACTGTGGCTGGAAAATATACCTCTAACAAAAAATTCTAAAGTTTATATAAAAAACAGCAACAACAACAAAATTATTTTTACAATACCACACAAAACAAGAGGTAGGTAAAAAGCACATGTGTTTTGAGGTTTTACCTGAATGCCATCCGTAAATTCATAATAGATAGACCCAGAGGACTCCCAAAGACACAGAATGTCACCACCGGCTCAGTCACAAAACACTACATGGTTTAATTTATCTAGATTTTTAAAAAATATTAATCTAAATGCGAGATCTCAGAACATTTGTGAATTTTAAAAATGTTATTATGGCGATATTGTATATCTGAACACTTTCCCTGGACTAAAATCAATAGATCGTGATGATCTGCATTAAACCATACCCCCAATGCACGTGTATCGATTTCACGAGATGAACGAGTTGCAACAAATGTTTGATTATCGCTTAATACAGAATTTACTCAAAAGACAACATCTATTGCAATGTATCCTTCAAATTCTAAACATCTGCTTTTCACAATCATTATTTACAATTTGATTTTCATTTAGAACACGTGTCAAAGTTGACATTTATATTTATTTATATATTTTATATTTTGGAATGAATGTTCTTACCATAGAAAGACTTGCTGTATTCCAGAGAAGCCTCAGAGAGGCTCAGAAATCCAGAGGTCTGTGTTAAAACTTGTGAGAATTATGTCAAGTGTTATAGTCAAATAACACTTGTTCCGAATCTAGACACAATGTTATATTTACATTATAAATCATTCTTTGGAAGGAACATATTCCACCCCACACAGCCAACACAAATTTCATGAACTTTGATTTTTTTCTCTCTCTTTCAGTCCACAAGGGATAACAGTTTTTTTTAAAGATGATCTACAACAAAGTTCTTTTACATTTGTGGTCTGAAAGGTTATAATTGCAATAGGATAGATTTTACCTCGCATTTAGAAACCATAGATGGGAAATCTCTATTTGACAATTGTCAAAATTCTTGCATGATGTCACCCGAAGAATATCTATGTTTGATTTGTAGTAGCGAGACGGAATACTAATTATTTGCCACCAAGAAACAGCCGTAAATTACCCTTCAAAGTCTCCCTATGTTTGCCGCCAGGGAATAACATTTACATATATAGGACTGTAACCTTAAATTATCTGTTTTGGATTTTTTTTTCTCATGGGGTTGAGCATTTGAAATTATTGCCTCGCATGATCATTTAATTTCTCTGTTTTAAAAAAAAAGTGAGGAAAAAATTATTTTGTTAAACTAAAAAGAAATATAATTTTTTACAATTTAAAAGATTAAACAAAAATATTTATTAAGGCAAAGATTTTTGTCGTGGACGTTTAAATGAAAACCATGCCCTTTTAATTTCATGGAAATGTTACCCAAAAAAATTCTAACTTCTTTTGAAGAATATTATTCACTGGTTCCATGTTGTCACCAGTTGTTTATAGTAAAAGTATCGAGTTCTCGCAAATTGCACAAAATTGATTCAGTACTCGTAAATTCGGGTCATAAAAGGAAATTTAGCCATTGTATGTTAAACGACTAAAATGGTTTTCGGCAATTTTTACCCGGGGTCTTGGATTGTAAAGCATCGTAATTTCCGTACCCCGCGATCGTAAAACAAATCCCGCCCAGCTTCGTTGCCCCAGAGCTTTTCAGAAGGGAGAAAAATACATAAAAATTGCCATAATAATATAAACTACCTCTATTTACCCATGCCCTGTTTAATAAAATTAACAGAAAATCCCCAAGCCCGGACAACTATGGACAAAAATATTATCGTAAGTCACTCGTATTAATTTGCATAACTGTTTGTTAAAAAAAAATCCAGGTTTTTATGACGCATGTTTTGAATCATGCATGGGATTTACGCAATATTTCCACCTTTATGAAACTAATCAGTAGATGATTTACCTGGAGAATGACAGGCAGGAAAAGTATCCGAAGTGTGTAGTCTTATATTCGATGAGGACCTCGGACAAAATGATCTGGCCGAATAACACTGTGGGACTAATCAAAGGGATCGCGTCGGTCGCCAATCGAGTGACACAAATCATGGACCCTCCATCGAACCCAGGTGGAAGATAGTACTCATTCCAAAACAAGAAACTGTGCCGAAAAGTCAGAGAAAGTTGCTAAGCCATCTTTAATCATGAAGCAGTTTACACACGACGGGAAAAAAGTCTACCCATCCGCAACAACAAATAGCCCGTGTTCCAGCGTGTATTACTACGAGCACCTAACGGCCTTGCCGTAGCAGCTTTGATGCTCAGGTTTACTTTAAAATTCCTTAAGACACCTGCAAAATCCCAGATGCTAGAAGCAAGTTTTTAATTTCTCCTGCATCCTTGGTCACTTTCACAATACGCTTTTAACAGTGGTGTATAATTTTGCGTCTATTTCTCTGCGGTTCAAACAAGGGAAGTCCCATACAAAGCTAGTCTAGTTGAACTAACGGTTATTTGACTTTTAATTCGCCTCCTATCAAGGGTCTATAGTTACAATGAAACACCGTTCGTATAAAATGGAACATATCATTATTAACCATTAATGAGAAAATGCGAAACACAATACCTCTGGCTAGGTAGGTATCTATGAATTTTTATGGCAGTTTTTAATGTTGTAATTTTTGGTGAAATTCAAATCTTCAATTTTAATTGATTTAACACATAATAATCTTTTTTATGTATCATTTAAATTTTATTTTATAAATGTGTTAAAATTTTTGAATACAGAATAGCGAAAAATGGTTTCGTTATTTAATCTAGGATTAATTTATCACTTATAAAGATATGATGATTTAACAGACATCTTTACTTTTTGCGTTTACATATTAATTTATAAATGAAGTATTATATTAAAATTGCTTACAAATTTTCATTTTGTTTCATTTGAGTGTGACATTTTGTATTCATTTCAAACTTCCTTGCAAAATACTTAGGAATGAAAGTAAATTCTTTTTCAAAAATAATTTTTACATTTTAATATAGCTTTATTATTTAATATATTATTATTATTATTATTATTATTATTATTATTATTATTATTATTTTTTTTTTTTTTATTATTATTATTATCATTTAAAAAATAATAAAATATTTCAACATTTATTTTAAAAATCATCTCCGATAGTTTTACAAATTAATCGCTAGATATGCCATTTAATTATATTCAAGTTTTGTGACATAAACAGTTACATGTAAATGTATATGACTTTGTTAGGACAAAAACTGAATACATTCTGAAAAATATAATTATTAAATACAATTTATCTTTAATTAATATGTACCGCAAAAATTTTATTGACTTCTTTGATTTTGATTTGCAAAATAAAATATTTTTAAAACCATTTTGAAGACATTGCATATCTTGCTATGCTTTCCCCGCCGGTTACAAAAATAGAAACATATTACGAATTCGTCTGTGGGAAAACCGTGCAAAAAATATATTTAGAACAGAACATATATTATTTAATTGAAATTATCAGATTGGCAGTTTTGATTTTAATTACTTATGAATCGGAGTTTTGATTTCAGTTACTTATGAATTGGTTTTAGTTTTTAGAGAATTAAAAAAAACCCATTAATTTAAGCAAAAACAATATTGATCATGAATGTGTTAATTTATTAAATTTTAAATATAAAAGTGTTGTTCGTGGGATTATTTTTTTTTAAAAATTATTTATAAATGTTATGTTATAAATGTTGAACTAGTAGCGCTTCCCCCGACTATATCCTCACAGAACAATCAGATCACAGGGGCTCATCATGGCCACTACTGGGTCTTATGTCACAACAGCCGCATTAAGCTCGTTTTTATGCCCCTTTGTGGAAAGGCTGAAAAATGAATTATGTGCGCCAATCTTGGGAACTAATTGTCTATCTTTGTCTACATTATTAAGGCATATGGCGGTCCTCGATCAGGATTAGGCATTTTATTTCTTTTTGCCAAAGAAAGGTGTTGAATTTGAAATTTTAGAGCGGGAATCCTACGATTTATTAATTCTGGACGAGTAAAATGCTCGTAAAAGCGCTGTTAAGCCCGGTCATTGCTAGTTCGAATAGCTAGCCCAAAGACTCTAATAATCATAAAAATAATATGCGTAAAGGGACATAAAAAATTCAACAAAGTGAGACTCAGATTTGGACATTGGCAAGCAATGGGGTAGATGCGACAAAGGTTCTGTTGAAAGGCGGAAAATAGAAGTGTTATAAAAGTTTGTAATGACCTGGGACGGAATTGTCCATGATCGTTCAACACGACATCTGTATTAAGAAAATTACTACTTTAATTGTAGGTCCATCGCTTCTTCAAAGGAGCATCGATTTTTATATGAGTTTTGGTTTTCATTGCCGACCAGGAAAGAAAACACACGCTTGCAATTTTGTATGCCATTTTGCTGTGAGTATTATTGTCTAGGTTTTCTGTGCAGATCGAAGTTTATGAGTCCCCACATCCGCCGTTCTGAGTAGTTTGAGCATGTGCAATTTGCCTACATCAGAGTTGGTTTCTAGGATCACCCCAGACCGTCGCAGATTTCTTTTGACGTTTGATAATTCACCATGAAATATAAAAGAAACTTTGATGCATTCATCACTGTAAATTTTTATTGCTTTAATTTAGCACACTTTTCAATATAGCCCGCGGAGGGTTCTTACAAAACAAAATGGCGAGCAGTTACAAAAATCCGGGCCACCCCAAAATCTCGTAAATTCTCGCGAAGCTGTCAAAACTCCACTCAAACGAGACCTATGCCAATCATATGAAAATGATAAAAAGTCAACAAACGCAATATCGTTTACAAAACATAAGAAGATTTGGAGAGATTGTACACATATCGCACAAATTGCATTCTTCTCCGCGTGGCTAAAAGAGGCCGTGGAAACCAAGTAATCATAGCTTGGAAGTTCTGTCTTTGATTTTAAGCCCAGCTTCCCAACAGTACACCGACAGTAGATCAAGAAAAACGTCAAATTCATATTCCAAAAACCGATCTCTTGAAAACCCTTTTATGAAATTATCAGCAAAATGCCACACAAGAAACAACTCCCCGATTTCTATCTTACGTACACGTGAATTTTTAAAAATATATTTGTATATTTAGAACACAATTCATCAATAAAACATATAATGTCCAGATATGCAACATCAGAAATGAAAAAAAAACAACATTAGTTTCTTTTAAAATCGAATACTTTACAATCACTGATGGCCAGTTGAAAACCAATCGCTTGAAATCCAAATACATACAATACATTTATTAACTTATTCATAGTCGCAAAAAGATACTGTCGTTGAATATTTTTTAACATAAAAATAAGAATAGTAATTAACTTAGCACATTGTTATCTTTTATCAAAAACGTTGCAATTGTTACAACAGCAGTTTTATTGCCCCATGCATCCAACGGTTAAGAGAGATACTGATGTGATTTCTGATATAGTTAGCTATGACAATACACGGCTTGACAGTGAATGAATCCCGCCAACCACCAGCCAGGGATGTAAACCGCTGAGTTTATTGTTGTTTTTTACTTGTTGTTATTTGTATACTAGATACTAAAACCTTCTTATTGTGTAACTCAAGAAATAGTGAAACGGAATTCCGTACTACATGCGAAACTCCGAGAGTGCTAATCAGACGAAATGTCATAACCCTACCATGTGTGCGGACCCTACTAGCAAAGATGCAATAACGCAGGAATTTTGCCATCATTTCAAGATTCTGTTACTGGAAACCCCTACGCCACTGGAAATAGATCCCACACAGGCAGGGATAAAGGGTTCTTTATAATTTTTAGACTGCTGTGTTTATGATTTCCCGGGAACGTTATTGGTGTTGCATTTCAAACGCCTGAGAATAACCTTAATACTTGATATGCGAACAATAATTACGATATAATTTTTTACAATAAAGAGTAACACCTGTGCTTCGAGCTAGAACTATATGTCGGCACTTATTAGTATTAATGCATTTGATTGAAATAAAATCTATAACGTCTCTGCCTTATCGTCTTTGTCGAATGATAAACAGGTATTTCTATGGAGTGTTTCTCGCACATGTATAGTATCAACGTTACATTTTACACCCAACAAATGGGTTTGTAAGCAAAAATTGCAACGGTTCATTGCAACCTAAAGTATGAAGCAAGCCAGTCTCTCTGTCATATAATCGACAGGTTATGGGAAAAAATAATTGATTTAATGAATCGTAGGCTCTGATCTTATTTCAGTTTTGTTAGTTTAATTATTTTCCATTTAGTGAAGTAGAAACTGCAGATTTTCAAAATTATAATCATGACTAAGAACCACGTGGCTTATATTTTTTAGAGTAAAAGAGAAAAATGTCTTCCCTCTCCAGAGCTAATTGTTTGTTTATTTCTACATTTGTCATTCTCGGTTTTCGTGCTGGGTGAAGAGTTTTGAATTGCTGTTACCATAAATATTTCAGCCTTTCATCACCACAGAAGACTTAGACGGGGATGTCGTGATAAATTATTCTGCACGGACAGCAACATGTATCCACATGCTTCAAGACTATGTAGATTAATTTCCGTCAACATATCGGGTCTCTCTTACATTAAAACACTTCTTTGAAGATCCAAACACCCCGAACATAATTACGTGAGATTCTTGTTCACGTGTTGACACCCAGAACCTACTATTAAGCTTCGGGATTTGGTAAAGAAAGCGTTTCTCTGTATACTCTTATGTAGCAAAATGGGGAAATAAATGTATTAAACAATGCGTAATTATGTTACGCAGGTCTGAACCGTAATTATTTTTGCCTTCTAATGTCATTGGCCTCCCGGTAACTTGAGTTGTTCAGGGCGGAAAAAGGCTCATTTAGAAAGGGTGATCAACACAAATATTGTAAGTGTATATCTTAAATATATGTGCATATATACATGTATATATATTGCATTTATGTTCCAATGCTTCGAAGAATTTCTTTGTGTAATATGATACATAATCACAGGAATATGTTCATTTCAATTTTACCCAAAAAGTTATATCATCCAATTCAAGATGATGTTAAAAAGTTTGATTTTGTTTTTAATGCGTAGCTATTTAAAAATGACTAAATATGAACACCTAGATTTTATAAAGACGCCATAACAAAGGTTGAAATTAGAGTCTGCTAGACTGAAATTTTAATTCTACATTCATTTTATTTTTAAATATCCACTACCACAAAGTCTTTAATGCATGCATTTCCACGCATTGTATGGTAATACGATAGTTTCTGGTAAATGCGAGCCAAGTTTTAACAAAATAGTAAGAAAATTTAAATTAAAATATGACTGTAGGCGAAGTTTTGGAGAAAAAGCACTTAGTCCACCTTCTCTGCAATTTAGTTGGAAAGTTCAGAAACTGGCAAAACCAAATCCACCAAGAAAATGTTCATACATGTGTGTACATGATACATTCTTTAAATTGATCTTCAAGACCGCATAAACTCTACTAAGAACAGCGATATTACTTTTTCAGGGCGTGATCGGGATGTAATGCGTGGGTACCGTTACACGTAATTGCATATTGGGTGTAACCTTCAGATGCAATAGCTTAAAGAACAGTATCCGCAGAGCATCTCTAACTTTTAAAATTCTTGATATCTATATTATTAGTTGTCTATCTTTTATAAAATAAACATTTAGTACGAAAAGAACAGTGATTTATTTTTTAACAAAGAACAAAGATGAACACAGCTCATCTAAACAGATAGAGAAAGAGAGCACAGATGTATGAAACATTTACTGAACACTTTAGAGTCGACAAACCCTCGAGGAGCAGTATTTGTGTGGTACAGATTGTGTGGTCGATAGAAAGAAGTTATAAAGGATAAACTTTTGTACATTAAGAACACTATAATATTTAGCAGCAGGTTACATGCCGATTTATAGGAATATAAATTACTGAACCGCAGCCGTTAGTTCTCTCCGGCACATGACGGAATGATCTATGGACAGCAGAAGAACACAGGGCTTGCACGATGAATTATGATAAGAGTTTCACAGAGTTGTTGAAAACAGGATATTGCCATTATGATGGAGGAAGAAACTAGCAAAAATAGAACTCTGCTAAAGTCTACATCAATTAGAATAGGAAGAGTAAATATTGACCATGTATATCATAATGGCGTGACCCTTTATTTTAATCATTTCTTAGATCTTTGTTGTACAGCGTTTGGAATTGCTATGCTATTATGAAATCAATCGTATACCATTAGTTAATTTTCAGAGCAATTGTCTAATGTAAATGAATTTAACGAGATATGATTAAAAATTGAAATCTTCTACCGATCTTGAGTATAAAATGAGCAATAAGAACAGTAAAAACCAAACATGATCATAAATGAGCAAAAATACACGTGAAATTTAAAAAAAAAAGCAGTATAATGCAAAAAGATTGATTTATCATTGATAGGTTAATGAAATACACATATGTACACGGTAACAGACGCCTATCGTGCATCTCGGGTCGCATCATTTGATTGATTCGATCACAATCAATAGGAGAGGAGGAAAAGATACCTCCTTAATTGAAGAGTTAGAGAACAGACATTTTGGTGTATTAAGATAACGACGACCTAAATGTACATTTACTTTGGGTGGATACCGTGCGTGGGGTAACATTTGTGGGGATAAGGTCACGTGATTAGCATGAATACTTTGCTAAAATTATCTAATGAAATTTCTATCATTTTACAAAAAAATAAATGTTTATATATAGATAATTAAATGGTATAATTATTTCCAATTAATGTTCAATATTTCTTGATACACATATTATTCAGTAACGTTACTGTTTATAGTTTTATTCATTTATTGTAATTATGAGCGTGACTATATGTATAAAGAACTGTTACTGAAATAAATAATGAAACAGTAAGATAAACATTTTTTTGTGTAATTTAGAATAGGATTTTCTTTTATTTAGAATGTAAAATGCATTTTCAATATGAAATAACCGTATGATGACTATTTACTTAAAACATCAACAAAAGAAGCATTTCAGAAAACTATTTCCATATTGGGCAATGATACATATAATAGTTATGCTATTTTAATTTGCATTATGATCAATTTATTTAAAGTTCGATTCAATTATGCTTAGTAAAGAAATACATGTATGATCTTTTAAATACCCTGAAAATTGTTCTTAGTATCTATTTATTGTTTTTATTTGTTCAATTCATTTGTTAAAATAAATAGAGTTGAAAAGTACTAAAGATTTCGCTCAAGCTTCGTTCAGAACGGTATCCCCATTTTTATTTCCTATCCAAATTATACGGCACATCCTTGTAGTAGATTTGATCTTTTGTGATCAAAGTATCGTTTATAACAATTCTCCTTATGACGCTGTTGACCATTCGAGGAGTTGTCTGAAGATGACCACACTTAATAGAGCAAACAATAACAAGCCGGGAATGTCCGACTCGTCGCAGATAACGGCATAATGTGCAGAAGCGAACCCATCTTCAAACAGAATTAAGATGGCTAAAGAGACCTTGGAGTGTCTTAATGGTCAGTTCTGTGTATTTTCTGGACAAGATGACTTTAACCTCTGTCCAATATCGTGGGAAATTTGATAATGGTCTACCGCAGTATATAACATACAGTTATACACATCAGTTTCTGTAGACCCACTACCATAATTGTGTGAGGAACGTCTATTTTCGCTTTACAGTTGCCAATATAAATAAATTATTTTAAACTTAATTGAAGTTATTATAACATATTGCACTAATTGCACATAACAGAATTTCATTGAAAATGAAAATAGGTGCTTTGCACGTTTTGATTTAAGAGTCTGTATCATACAAGACAATGAGTACCGTTAGACAGGATATCAAGATTGTTTGATGGAACAAGAAGTTTGTTGAGATAAAAAGAACCCTAGTATCATGACGTCAGAGTATCTGATCTTGGGTGACTTTGTCAGTTATTTTGGTCAACTAATAGACTTCAGTTTTTTGCCGTCTGTTTCCAGTAAATGGGATCCACAGCCGTGTAACGCTGCTCTGATCAAGTAATTTCTTGGCCTATTTTGAGAGAACTGCGGTTATCATTTTTTCACCCTTGTAATGCAACATAGAATCCATTTGTTATATAATTGACGGAAATGCAGGTTATTTATAATTTTATCAAGCACATTTTAACGTATATCAGTGTAAGTTTTGATCAAATTGATTTTACAAACTTCTGTGTAGTAAAAATCTCACGAAGGGTCTCAACCAAGTGATAACTATGCAGCGATATTATATATAACTGTGATCAAACTGTTTCGGTAACAGAAAACCATGACTCTAAACAGAGAAACAATATCAAATGCTATCTAGAACATTCTCTTGTAATTTTTCAAAGTCAAAAGCGTTAGAACAAAATTTTAACAAACAAAATCTCATCTTAATATGTAAATCCTTAATTTCTTAATACATACCAATTTCTTGAGTAAAAAATCCTACATAAAACGGTTAAATTCCCATCCATTTTCAAAATGTGTTTTGTTGATTTGGACTCGAATCATCAATTGAGGAAAATTAAAATGAACTAAGCTCTTGGGAGAAGAAGATAAAGTTTTATTGGCATGGTCTTAATGCGTCCCATATGGTTATTAAACTGTTTCTCAAAGTCATAACAAACTCATAATATTAGTTAGTACCATATAAAAACGCGCTTGAATAAAAGATGTGCCTGCAACCCAAAATATTTAGAGAAAGAAGAATATGGATCTAGTATGCTCAACAATTGTACTCCAAATTAGAAAATATGTGTGGTTCTTTTATTTCAAATATAACTTAATTTGTAAAGTTACAAACCGTTATACCTTTCTCCACTGACATCATGGATAGACGATAACGACTGCAAATCCAAAATATTTTAGAGAAAGTAGAATCTTTATCTTTGCTCAACAAATGTATTCTAAATAAGACAATTTGAGCAATTCTTTTATTTAAAAAAATTAGTTTATAATAATTTATTTATAAAAATTTCAATATTTGTCTCGACTGCCATCATGAAAAGACGACAAAGCCTGCAAACCCAAAATATCTAGAGAAAGTAGAATCTCGATCTCTGCTTAAAAATATGTACTCCAGATAACAAAATCAGAGTGATTCTTTTATTTAAAAAAATAAAATAAATCTATATTAATTTGTAGAGATAACTTGACTTTATGAATAGATTTATGAATTTGAATTGACACTGACTATGAATAGATGATAATGCCTGCAAAACCAAAACATTTAGAGAAAATAGAATTAACAAATGTCTCCAGATTAGACAATTTGAGTGCTTTTTTTATTTACAAAAATAACTTTAAATGAATTTGTAAAGTTTAAAATTCTAACTCTTTTCTCTCCTGCATTCATGTATAAATATTGCGCTTTTTTGTTTCATTTACCATGCGCACAACTTCAGAACTAATATCATTTTCGTAGGTTCTTAGAGCAACAAATTCATGATGTTTTAAAATAAGAAGTAGTAGTAGTAGTAGAAAAACTTTTGATCTTTTAAAATCTTCAACTAAAACGGTGCCTTACTCTTGAGTGCGAGCCTCTGGTTTTCTTTATGTAGAATTAATGGTCGTCAATGGGTCGCCCCCTGACGCCCATACAGTAAAAAATGTAGTAAATAAGGATTAGACCCCACTCAGCCACTTTCAGTGATGGGAACCTCCCACGGACACAGGTAGCCGTACCTGTAGACGGTGACCCCTGGTCAATTGACCTCTAGCTACTCTACCAGCCACATTATCGGGACAGCCCTTCCGCCATTTTAATATTGTCCATTTAAATCGTAAAAATTGATCAAAGGTAAACAGTGGGTTTTATTATAATGATCCTGATTTATTTATTTGCTGTCCCTGTGATGAGAAGTTGGAGAATTGATTATGTATAACAATGTGTTGGGAACCATTGTTATAAAACTATCAGGAGGACTTCAAAATATCAAACGGATATTGCGGAAACATTAAACATTTCACTCATTTACATATTACTGAGAACAAATCGCAATCATCCAATAAAAAAATAACAATATTATATGAAAATTGTTTAACTTAAATCTTGTGAAAGCAAGTGTGAAACTTGCCATCAATTTTATTCTTATAATTATATCACCAAATAAAATGGAAATAAAAAATTGAAATATTGTTGACCCTTTTATGAAATATCAAACAATTCCAAGAAATGTTATAGTTAGTGTTAATGTCCAAATTATACAGTTACGTTTATTAAATTATGACGATCAATAAAATATACATATAGTTCTGTTAATGATGTTATCTTTAATACATATCAGTTTATTTTTTATATTTACTTTCTCACCAAAGTATGTAATATATTTTTGAATAACTTTGGGAAGTCTTAAATCAGTTTACAAAATTCTGAAAGACCATCTTGATATGGTGCTTTACAATATACGGGTAGATATTCTTCGTTAGAATAATTCTTATTAAAAACTCTTTTAAAAAGTAATAAATATGTCCTTACAGTATATAGAACACAGAGGAGAATTATGGAGGGGGGTGGGTGGGGGTGAACATGACTAATAATGGAAATAAACAGAATTCAATTATCCCAAATTCTTAAAAGAAATCTCTCTTGATCGACTTTTTGCACATTTCAAACCGTATTTGCATAGTTGGTCCACATTTATTCAAGAACCGAAATACACTCATTTCTGGTTGTATCGTAAAAACGCGATAAAAAGCGAGGTCCTAATGGACAGGCTGGCGTATCACAGAAGAAACAATTCCAGGTTTCTGCATTTTCTTGGAATATTAAGCTAGGGATTAGAAACCGCTTTACAGCACCCTTGTCTTATTAAGTCTCTCTGAATCAGCTCATACATTAATTTATGAGGGACAAAATCTAGTAATTTTATAGGAAAATTGTAAATATCTTTGGGAAAAAATACCATTTTCAAAAATGGATTTTGTTATAGTACGTTTTTTTTCAGTCATCATTTCTTTAAAGGTTCACTTACAGTGGGACAAGGAAACCATATGATCATTCATTTTTGACATGAGTTCCTTTCCTGTACCAAAAGACTCGGCATTGTATGTGACACACATACTGAAATTGTATTTCATACACACACACACACACCTCATGAATGATTTATCCGCATGTGTGCATTAAATCATAGAATGTAATCATGTTTTTTTGTTTCGAGTGAAATAAAATAATATGTCGGTAGGCTTTGAACAGACACATGTGATAAATTACGGGAAAAGGGAAGGACCGAGCTAATCATCTGAAACAAGCAACAATAATTTAGAGTCCAGGCCTGAGAGAGAAATCAGCAGAGGGAGACCTATAACCATCATCGCTGAGTGATCTAAGAAAGATACCACATAGCAAAAGTATAGGCACTCATAACGTATTCATGTTCAACAGAAATACATCAATTGTGCATGAAAATTGGTATTGATGGGAACTTGGGAAGGAGACATTTTATTCACGTTCTGACAGAGAGTTTGGTAAAAGAGGGTACATTTACCCGGAGTTTTGGTCGGACCACTTGCGATCTTAAAAACTTGAATATGTAATAAATGCAATATCTGCGGGTTGACAGAGACACACCGCTCCATCAAACAAATAAAAATTTCAATTTGTGGCTTTATTAATGAAATTTATCTAGAGGGTACCCAGTTTGTCTTGGTTGGACCAAGTTCAGTCTTGAAATAATTTCAATATTTGCCAAATGTAAACAGCCATATCATTTTCTAAAACCAATAAAAAATTCAACTTGCAGCTTTGTTAATGAAATATGTTTTTAATTTCAATATTTAACGGATGTTAACTGTGCTTCAAAAAAGACGAAATAGTAAACCATTTCAAATTTTAGCTTTGATAATGAAATGTACAAATGTGCCATTGGTTTAAGGTACCCGGTGAAACAATAGAAAATATATAAAATTTATTTTTGTAATTTTGTTGATTAAATATAAACTATTGATTTCAATATCTGATTAATATGAAATGTACACTTAACAAGAGAAAAACCCCAACTGATCATGGAAAGAAATTAAAATCATGTTTAAAAAACACCTTGATTATCTTTTACAGTTATTGTAAATCTACAAATTCAAATTCTAATGAAGAAACTATATAATTTTCTTAAAAGGTTGTTCAAAGAATATCTACTAAATTAACATTTGATCATGAGTTGCAAAACTTACAAACAAATGATATATTAATGAAGTATGATTAAATGATGCCGAACAATTGTTTATTGAACTTACGGAAACGCCAAATTTGACTAAATAATACAATAAAATAAAATAAAACAGAATTAGGTGTTAAAAAACACTCAAAAGTCATCAACAAAGATGAGAAATGGTTACTATATAGTTATTGTCCGTAAACGAAGCAATTTCCTTAAAGACCAATTTTAAGTACAGTGTACGTACAAAGACAGTTACATGTACGTACAAGTACAGTTACATCTACATAGTACATGTAAACTGTATTGAAGACGGCGGCTGTTGTCACCAGCCATCTGTTCTATTCTGAAAATTTTACGACCTAAAAATAAGAGTAAGAAGATTTGAACGGTACTTTTTAAGGATTATAATTCTTTGCCTTGTGGTGATAATAATGAAGAAGAAAAATAAAATGGGTTTTATGGTCATTAGAAGGGACTGTGTGAGCAGGTAGGGTATCCCTCAGTGAAGGGGTATCTCTTACATTTATGATTTCATTAAAACTGTTTTATTTTTCTTTTATGTGCAAGAAGGTATAGTAGTGTTGTAACAGATTAAGAAAATTCAGGATTTCTGCAAGTAATTGCATTCTGCAGAATAATTGATCATATAAATTTGGGGTAATATTTGATGTGAAATCATGTCTTTATCATCTTTTATGAAGATTTGATGGCAAACATTTCCACACACCTTTGTTAATTGTCCACAAAAACGAAGACCGAGTCATAAAAGATCTCTTTGTTTCTTTATTACATGAAACGTAAGAATGACATTGGAATTTCAAAATTTCATCAAATCAATATCCCTTTTGCAAAAAAAAAAATTGAAAATACGGCGTCTAAGATTACGAAGCTTTTTTAATAAAACATTTTTGGGCCGTTCGCTCGTCAACTAAACAGTCTGATTTTCATGGACAGCCACCTCGTGTATATATCAAAATTTCAATCTGGAAGTCCGCTCTTTTGACTTACGATTGGTCGTAAACAATAAGTTGAAACACAATATTTTCATTTAGCTGCCTGTCGTTTTGTCCTGGTGCCATGGTGTTTTGTTGCCGAATCTCGATCCGGGGGGAGATATGTGTATAAAAGGCCAAAAGCCGGTCTATAAACCATCTCGTCAGATAGTGGATCTGACTTACGAGTTCCTATATCTGTCTTTGTTACATCTAATGTCCCGCCTTACAAAACGGCCGTTTTTTAAAAATCTTTTTTATCACTGTGGACTGTCGAGGACAAAATAACATGACCATATTTATGACACGCCAAGTTTTAGATTGAAAACACAATTTGACATATTTTCCCGAGATTTATGTTAAAAAGCCAAAGTTAAATGTTTAGAACTTAATTTTGTCTTTAATACTGTAATACTATCATTCAACATGGGTGAGAAACGCGGTAAATGTACGATTTAGTTATTGTTTTAAGAGGTTTTATTCAAAAGCTTCTTAAGCCACATGAAATGAACACAAAAGTCTTTATACAGTGATCTTCTAATTACTCCAAACGAGTTTGGTAATTGCTTACTTTTGTGTTAGCTTCTACGCAAAACATTGTATCGGTACTTAGAGGCAAGGGTCTTAATTCATTTATGTACAAACACTTCTTAAACATAAATTTCACCTTACTACAAAGGTAAGGGCCAAGGTCGTCGCTTTTATCACACAGAAGCCTGCCTTTGCCCTATATTCATATTTCTGAAATTCGGCATAATAAGGAACTATTTCCAACACATAGATTTCGCTAAATATGGCTCTGAAACACGTGGAACCGTCAATGACCTCAGGTAGAAAGGATTTCCTCACTTAATGACGACTTCAGTAATTTGCATAATGCATCAATTAATGTTTCTGAATTTGTACTAGTTTTTACATGCTGTTCATGTTTAGGAATAAAAGCTACACACAGGAACGGAATTCCACGGTGAATTAAGAATAAATAAGAATGGATTGGGAGAGTTTTTGAAGGTCTTCGGTTTGACGTAAACATAATACTTATTACAAAGAACGGATATCCGTCTTGTGAACTCGCCTGGATTTGGAGAGCTGTGACAATATTGAAATCACATGGTATACTCTAGACATCATCTTTGTAGAGTATTGTTATCTCGTATGCAAAAAGCAATAAAACTTCTAAAGCGTTGCAGCATTGAGAGCCGCTAGTGTGATGGTTTTTGTTCAAACGACTAGAGAATTTGAAGAAGTATAAAACTCAAGCCTGAACAATAAAACTCCAGTAAAATATTCATTTTATGGGGGGTTATGGAAAGTGACCTATATCTCGGGTGTTTTATATAACTTTTACAGGCATCTAAGTTTCTGTATAAGGGTCGAATTCTCTGATACCAACTGAAAGTGTTCTTGCATTTATTTTACACGCCTAATATCAAAAGATGTTTGGGGGTTTTTTGTGTCATATATTCCGGGAGAGAAAGTTCTATTCAGAACTGTACGATTTTAATTCAATCAAAATATTCTTGTTTTCAATATCTATTTCAATGCGTGAATAATTTACCTTATTAACAGTTATCAAATTGATTAGTTTTTGTCATCATTTAAATTCAGTAAAAATTACTTTTATAGTTATAAAAAAAATTAAGGCCCAGATGATGCTAACAAAACTTGGACGTTTTTAGATGAAGTGGAAAGAAAGAAGAAATGCTCCACTTATACTAACGAATTCTAATGAAAATAAACATTACAGTGTATAAAAAAAAAATAATGTGTCTGATTTTTGCAATTACAAAATTCCTTTTGTTTTACATGATATTTTTGTAGTTTGTAGTTTTTGCTAATACCAAAACACCATCGTCATAGAATCAAAGCATCACAAAGTCGTTATCTTATACTAATATTTAAGACTTTTTTAACTTTTATTCAGAACTAGGCCCATCTTAAATTGTTTTGCGTTGCTTGGCAACAAAAATAAAATTAGATTGAAATGTTATTTTATTACTGATTTCGTGATAAAATGTGGTATTTTCCGTTTGCCCTGCAATTTGAGAGTAACGCGATGATAAGCTGAAATATTTTCAGAAATTGTATGCGGACCACCAAGCCATGGCAAGGATATTCAGATCAGAAAAGTCCTGTTTGATTGAAAACAAGTATAAAACAGCTAAATTTCAATATAGAGATATAAATGAATATGCCGCTGATTCTAAAAGATATAGAAAACATTGTCTTCTTGTAAACATATACATGTATGTGTTCGATGCGTAAAAACTGTTTCTAAGTTTTCAACATCAGACTTCTGTGATTATTCTTGTATAACTGTTCATTTGGTGAAGAGAAATGTTACTTTGTTGTACTTTGTTTTATATTTACGTTCGTAAATTTATTAATTTATTTTATAGCATTCTCATGTTCTATATTTTTAATTTACTGGCTGGGTGTGAATACAATTTACAATATGACAACTTGTAAATTTTACAATATTGAATAATTATGGTACTCTTAAACATATGTATATTTATTTGAATCACTATTATTAAATTCTAAAATTATCCATTTATATATTTACCTGGAATGCAGCAATTTCTGAAGTTTAGCAATGGGAATCATTGTTTAGGTATAGGTATTGAGATATTGGTTATTAAATTTTTGGGGTTTTTATGGGTTCGATACTGAACCAGTAGATTGTCTTTGTAGAACAACAGATACCAAACTTACTTGAATATGTTGGACTGTAGGATTAATGAAAGAAAAATGTGTTCCACTGATCATTGTAATAAACGACTGTGATG